>CAKAKR010022962.1:1298-24565 GCA_916700685.1 Adelosebastes latens
TCTCTCAGACAGAGGCTAAATGCAGGCTGAGTGAGAGAGACACTATGAGAAGAATAAAGGGTTTTTTGAACATTGCAGCATGTAAACATGTTCTAGTGCAACATTAAAATACATCTATGAACCTGGCAATGAGCATAATATGAGACCTTTAAATTTTAATTATGAGATATATTGAGGGCAATGTTGACAAACATTGAGTTCAGAACAGGAGTTCCCAAGTAAAAAGTGTGCGAGGCAAAAAGTGAGAAAGGCAAATGGTGAAACTTGGTGGATATACAGTCCAGTGCAGTAAGTGAGCTTTGCCATTTTTTCTTGGCAGTGACAGCCCTGCAGCTTAGCACATAACAGGGGACTCTGCTACTCATGACCTCTAAAGTGATAACAAAGGGCAAAAGTTAAACAAGACCTTTCAAGTGTGTTCGTCTTTTGTCTCTGGTTCTCTCATATGATTCCTCCTTGGTGAAGCTGCTTGATTTCATTTCTAATTTTAGATGCATTTCAATGCAGCTGTTGCTCACATGTTGACAATTTTTTTCCCCCATTCCCTTCTTCTGCTTGTCTGTTTTTTGTGTGTGTGCGTGCATTTGTGTGACAGAGTCGCCATCATCGCTAGAGATGATGTTCGGAAATGACACGTTTCCTCACGACTCAGTAGCGTTCAGCGAGGCCGCCAATCAGGGATCCGGCACTGGGATGAGTTGTCGCGATGCGGCGAGACATCAAGCAGCCACTCCGGTTTGTCGCCTCATCTCCCCTCCTTACTGCCACTTTGTAAAATCACATTACCCTAATGAGAATAGGAGTGGAAAGGCAGTGACAGAGCAAGGATATGGATGGGCTATGTGTCAAAGGCACTCAGATTTCATCCCTTCCGCTCTCTCTTTCTGAACTCAAAGAGCCGGGCCGGGGGGTTGGGGCGAGGAGGGAGAGGCCTGTAGCCAGGATCTCATTGGCTCATTTCACTGTGTGATGCGTCACTGTCAAGGTTACTGTTGTTGTTCTATTTGTTTTCAGTGTTGATGTTATGTACTTAACTTTATCTTTGCCAGAGAGCTAAGATTGGAAGAATGAATGTGAGCTTCATTTGGAGAACGTAGTTTTAGTTGTATAATAGTTGTACATACATTGTTTAATTACGTCTTTTTATTGTTTTTTTAATGTTTCATTATAGGAATACAGGTTGTACTGATCCAGTACATCCATGAGTTTGGAGCATCATCGTACACCAAATCACTTCACAACAGTTAATAATAGTGTCCATGATCGTAAGGGGGGCAATAAAACAATGCCATCCATGTTACAAAGCAATCTACCAGTCTGCAGAAACATTTCATTACTCCACTTTGAATTAATTTTGCTATGACAAAACTTACAATACATCATATTGTCCAGTGATGTACCTGAACAGCCCAGTCGCACAACAGTTCATAAAATAGTCACACAACTGAAATGTGTTGATTTGTGTACATAGACACAAATTTCACATTTTTTTTGTGATGGTCAGCATGAAATCAATTCATATGTAATCCAAGGAATTGTGAACCAGGAAGTATAAAGAGCGGCGAACGCTGCGTAGGGAGGAGGTCGGGGTAGATGGAGGGGTCAAAAAACAGAGGACTTTCACCCAGGAGACCGGTGTTTGTGTCCCGTGTGAAACCAGAAGTCAAAGTTAATTTCTTTGTCACGTAGCTTCTGTACTTAAGTTACAGCACTTCTGGTGTCATTTTAATCCAAACCGCAATCTTTTCCTAAACCTAACTAAGTAGTTTTTGTTACCTAACCTCCGTACTTAAGTAATGCCACTTCTGGTGTTATTTTAACCCAAACCGCGATCTTTTCCTAAACCTAAACAAGTAGTTTTGTTGCCTAAGCGTAACCAAGTCGATTTATTCCTAAACTTAACTAAGTCGATTATTTTGAAAAGACTGGAGCGGAAATTGAAACACGCGTCACGTGTTGCAGGACATTCGTAGGAAAACACGCAAAAAATATGTTATTGAAAGCCGTGCTGAGCGTCACGAAAAAAAAATGGAAACTTGTGTCTATGTACACAAATTAAATGGATACAATTTTGTGTCTGTGTTGGTCCTGCGTGGTGACAGAATACAGAGGTGGAGGAAGAGGAGGTACATTTGAGGTTCTCATCATGCTGAATGAATAAAAAACAAAACAGATAAAGGTACATAAAGATAACTGTACAGCAATAAATCCTGTGTGAGAGACAAGAGTGACGTTCTGAGAAATGATGTACTACTGAAAGCAGCGTCGCAACACACAACTAACAACAACCACATCCAGCGTGTGTGTTGCAGCTCAGATCTACTGGATGTAAAGGGCAGGTCAGTGCGGGTCCTGAAGTTAGTTAGTGAGTTAAGTGGACATCAAGGTCATGATCAAGCTTCAGTCGTGGGGCCATGGACTTCCTATCTGCTCACACACACAGACAAAACACACATACAAACACACACACACATACAAACACATATAGCCAAGGCCTGATTCTGACTGACAGGACAATTTCTCCCACCTCCTTCATTTGGCGATCGACTTTGTAGTAAAATACACTGCTCCCTCCCCTCATTCTCCTTCACTCCGCTGGTCAGACTCATAGCACACACACACAGCACTAACACACACACGCACTGACTCACACAGTAACGTGTTACACCCAGACACATGTTGATAGCGAATAGATCATATGCAGACACACACATGGAGGTAAATACACAATCAGACAAATACACTTAAACAGCCGGACCACCGCCACACACACACACGCTCACAGAAGGTGTCCCAGTAAAACAGATGGAGGTCTCGGAAGGTGAAAGTTTATGTGACTCACTAGGCTTATTAGAGGGACGGAGATCTAAAAGTAATTGGCTCCTTTTACTTCCTCCTTCCTGTGGATTTACGAGCTCCTCTGCGAATGACTGGCAGCTTCTTTTACGACGGTCAAACACTGAAGGATAAACTCGCCCCGCCGGAGTGTGTGAGAGTATTAGTAAGCGTCTTGTGTGTGCGTGTGTGTGTGGACGCTCTGGATGTTAACGTGTGGACAGAGGCGTATGCGCACACAGTGACTCGCCGAGACTGAAATCAACCTCGCAAATGTGACGTGAAGCTTGAGTACATTTGAGGCTGATTCAAAGTGCCAGTCAGCACTGTGTGTCTTCTTCTACACACTCCCTGTCACCCAGAAGGCTTGGGGTGTGTGTGTGTGCGATGGAGGGTTCCTCCATCCGGTTTTCTGCCTGGGAAAACACTGCTTAGCCTATTAGCACTCCCTGTAATGCCCCCTCTCTCTCGCCCTTAATCTGCACAACACGGCTGTCTGAGACAAAGCGAGACGACCTAGTGGACACTTCACTTCCAGCGAGTTAGAGTGGCGACTGAGACATGGAGCGTTCCCGTCCTCCAGTCAATTATTCATTGATAACCTATTTATTTTCACCTTGAATGTCAGTCAGAACGGCAGAAATGTGCATATACTCATCTTTAATTAATCTGCGCACACAAAGGTGCCACATAAACACACACATCTAGTTCTTGTAACTAATGTATTATGTTTATAAGGCGGCAGATATATATTATTCATCGCTGATGTGGATGGAGGAGGGGGGGCCCCATCATTGGATATTACTGTGTCACATTACTGTCAAATGCAGAGGGACTTAAAGGGGCCAGCGAGCTTCATTAAAGGTGGCGAAAAGCGAAACAGTCAGTCGACGAGATGGGAATGGACTGACCGCAGAAGTAGAAGCTTCTTCTGGAGCCCCTACGGCAGGCAAGGCTGAGGGGATTATGGGTAATGCAACGATCAGATGGGCGATGTACACAGCGAGCGCAGGGCCACCGATTCTCCTTTATTTGACGTGGCATTGAGGATAAGAACAGACATCAGCACTGAAAGAGGAAAGGGTGAAAGCATGGCCGCGGACTCAGCTTTACGTTGGACTAAAAGGTCACTCATGAAATATACAACATGGTCACGATGTGATAAAATGTGACGCAAATTAAAAGTGTAGATTGCAATGTTTTCAAAGATGTTTTAAATATGGAAACTTCCTGACAAAACATTAATGGCACATGCAATGAAGTATCTACCAACCCACAGGACCAACCTACAGTTCCTAACCCTTCATACATTAACAGCTGTTTTGGAGCTGGTGAAAATCATTAACCAGTGAGGTGGGAAGCACACTGTAAAGCCACTTACTCTGTTCGTCATGGACAAATTATGGACTTTTATATCAGGATGATCAGCGTATTAGGGCCATTATAGGTATATAAAAAATACAAATAATTGTTTTAAAATTACGGAGCCGGGGGAGGGGGGTAATAAAGTCAGAAAAAAGTCTGAATTTCCGAGATTAAAGTGGTAAATGTACGGGAAAAACACTTGGACATTCTCTGAGATTAAAGTTGTAAATTTATCAGAAAAAAAATCACAAATTTACAAGAAAAAAACTAAAATATTCTCTGAGATTATCAAGGCATAAGTTTGCGAGAAAAACCTCAGAAAGTGTGCAGAACCGTGGTAAACGTCAGCCGCCGTCTGAATTTTGTTGTGTGTAAAGTAGTGTTTTTTTGGTAATGATGGCCTCTGAGCAAGGCGAAGGTCCTGAAAGATGCATATAAGCATTTTTCTTTTATGAACAAAAATAAATACTCATATAATTAATATATTTCGTACTCGGCGGCTCATGTTACCGCAATGTTTAACAGTGGCGTGCTGTGATGAGGTTGATCCAACCTTGCAAAGTGAAGCGATGTGGTTCCATGTAAAAAAAAATTCAATTCAATTTTTCACATTTCTCTCGTAAATGTCCCACTTTAATCTTTTTTGTAAATTCATTTTCTTCTCTGAGTATTACCCCCCTCCGCTGGTTTAGCACTTATTCTTTTATTTTTTTTTAGCCACAATGGCTCTAATACACCTTCGTACAAAACCTTGTTTTTGAATTGACAAACAAATAATAAATTCAATTCCCATAGGACCAAAGATTTCTCTTAAATATGTAACATTTCAAGCTATATTTCAACCATGACTTGTGTTTCAACACTTGATGTTCAGACATTTAATATCGTTTTTGCAATTCATATTTTTAATTAAGGACCTGTGGTTGAGTAATTTCCTAAAATTAACATATGTTGCCAAACCAACCCAATATCTTATCCATGTATATTAGCAGTGAATTGTGCTGTGCAGTGTCTTGAAGTTTGATATCAGTTATTCATGCCGGGTCAGAGGGGTACTCAGGGTGGCCTTTTGCTAAAATGCCACAACGATGTTAACCTATATATCTACACAATGATGAGTGGAGCCTCAGCTTCCCAATAAAATAATGGAAAAAGGCCGGAATCCATTATAAAGGCAAATGTTACCTTTGCATGAGAATGGTGATCTGATTGCTCCAGCCAGAAATGTGAATTATGGTTTTACTGGAGGCTGCTGCTCTCTTGTGCATGTAGAGAGCGATCTATACATCCTTGTAGTGTGTGTGTAACATCTTGCCTGTGTCAGAATGGATCTGTGTTTGTGAGCAAGTAGCACATTTGAAGTGCATATATGCTCTTTTTTTAACCTTTATTTATTCAGATTTTGCTCCTGTGCTCTTTTCCCCCGGCAAAATCTATACTAAAGTTTATGCCTATGGAAGCTGTCAGTGCATATACCTGTACAGTCTATTCCTGAGCTCAACTGAAGGTTTAGTACTGCAAAGAAGCAGCAGAGCAGCATGAACAGTGTTGCTCTTTCACTTCTTCTTCCCCCATTTTCTCAGCCCTTCCAGTCTCAAATTCACTAATTTACCTTTTTGGCCGCCTGCACGGCCTAAACAGTGATTTTACATGATTAATCATAACTCAATGTTAGGATACGCAGTCCATTAATATGTCACATATACATCATCAGTCAGTGCCTTGCTTAATAACACTGATGCAATGTTCATATTTGCTGATATGAGGGTTTGAACCTAAATCATCCAGTTAAAGGGCTGCATTTAATCACATTATGTATGCTGTGGTCCTTAGAGTTTTGTTTCAGTACCTTACAGGAACAGGTGCTTTACATTACAGTAACCTTTTAAAGTAAATTGTACTTTAATGTAATCTTATTACACCATACCTTCATGTATTACTCGTGCACATTGTGGATTGGTCAAACAAACCCAAGACTTTCAACCAGGACACCGGTGTTCGTGTCCCGTGTGAAGCGAAAAGTAAGGTTGACTTATTTTGTCACGTCAGTCTTTAGTCTGTTTGTTTGACCCATCCGCCTTGAATGGACTTTCACTCTATTAATACTACATCACTTGATCCGACCTACGAATAACGCTGTGGGTTATATAGTTGAAAGCCTGGTTCGTCATATACTGTCGCTAAAAGGTGCCTCTGTGCGTCGGCTTCCGATGTTGAGGGGCACTTACCAAACGGTGGTATGTGACTAGTTGGGAGTGAGAACAGGTTTTCTGAGCAGAAGAAATTCTAATAATAAAAAAAAAAAAACATGTCAACAATGGCTAGCAAAATGAAACTTTGCCATGAGTGGGAGCATATTATTCCACGATCCAGTTGATCCAGGTCTCAGTATAAAGCAGCTGAAGTTCACTTAGTAGTCTAGTCTTTGCGGGTTTCAGTCATAGTTTTTGTCCCAGTTTTACAGACAGGTTTTGGCTACTTTGCCCACCGCTGTTTAAAAAATGTATTGACTTCTTTAGTAGTAGGAGTAGGTTTCCTCTCTTACTTATTCAGGGGCTGCTGGGTAACAGAGGGCAGCGACCTTGAGACAGATCTTCTTACTCCGGCTAAACGATGGAAGCAGAAAGGAAACAGAGCAGAAAAGAGCCTGTGCTATTCCTGAGGAGTCTCTTACCACACACACACACACACACACACACACACACACACACACAGAGAGAGAAGACTAACCATTTCTAAGACAATACACACAAAACGCCTCAGGCTGTTGTCACAGACACAGACATGCTCCCAGGCACATACAAACACATGCAGGCTTTCTCTCTTGCAAGCTCACACAGTGAAAAGAGAACACACACACACACACCAGGAGTATGTGGTCTTATACTCCGCCAATAGGAGGAAGATGAAGAAGAAGAAGAAAATACTTGGGATAACTTTGAATTAACATACTCAATATACTGTATATGTGACCAGTCAGTCACAGTCATGGATTGTTTCCTTTCCTTCTTCTCCCTCCTCCATCAAACTGCTCTCCACTTCTCCAGCCCTTCTCTTCCCCTTTTTTTATTCACCTCCCTTCTCCACCACTGACAGTGTCACTTTATCAGTGTATCTCTAATGCTCCTTAATTCAAGGCCAAGCTGGGCTGTCACCCTCGGGTCCCCGTGTCACCGTCACATCCAGACAGACACATGTTGGAGGACACTGGGACCTGTCCATCCGCAGAGGGGAGAGATAGAGAGACTTAAGAGAGAAAAAGAGGAAGAGAGGCTTATCAGGGCAACCTTGCTGGTGAATTAGCAGACCCTTGAGTGATAAGGAGAGGCAGGCCAGCAGACACACTGAGAGAAAAGAAAGGAGATAGGAGTGGGGAAAAAACAGGAGGAGGAAGTGATGCGGTGACAGCTGCTATGGGGGCTATTGTCGTATGTCAGTCTTTCTCTCTTCCCGGCTCCGTTCCCACTGCAGCTCAAAGCTCTCCAGATTGTTTTTTTTTACAGAAGACACAAGTCAGATAATTTAAAACCAGTGTTAAGAGATGAAAAGTTCCCTGAAGTTGCAGCTTATCACTTGTGGTGTGGACCATGGATGTACAAAGATTACTGGATACAGCATTGGAGGTGGGCTCCCATTCTTTCCTTTGGTGCATGAAGCCAAAACGGCTCAACTGGCGAGTGATAAATTACCCAGATCTTCCGCATCCATTGGGCCCATAGAGCAGACGCAGTAGTGTTTTCCTTTAACCCTGCCTACAAGCGGCTGTAAATTGGCTGGGAACTGGCAGCCCGAAGGCCTTCGGCTGGGTGGGGAATTTCGATGTCGCTGCATCTGTAATTCCAAGGAGCACTAGTGGTGAAATCAGTGTTGGCCGGAAGGTGTGTTCAGACGGAGGCAAATTTTGGGTGAGTAAACAGAGGGTGGGCAAACAACCCTACAGTCAAATTTGAATTGTATCATATCGTATCGCTGTAGATACCTTCCCGGTTACACCTGGATCGGGATTATACCTGGATTGTGGTAGCATCTGCTGCCGCGTCTGCTGCCTGCTTGACACCAACTGCTACCATCATTAATTAATTCAGTCTGTACGAGGGACTACCAAGGCTAAGAGAGAAAGTGGCAGCCTGGAGAATGAGACTTGTCGGTCACTGCCAAAGACATCAAGAACTCTCAGCAAGCATGCTGGTGCTGTGGGAACCAACGCACGGGCATCGATCACGGGGACGTCCCACACCAACATACATGGACGCACTGAGGAGAGATACTGGAGAGTGCTGGCGAGCTAGCCAGATGTATGGAGGACCGAGATAGCTGGAAGCTCTGCTGGGAACGACCCAATGATATCAATTCCGATAGTTGTATTATCACTCTTTTACATCCACTACTATTGGTTTTGTGTTATTAGTCCTACTTGTATTAGTTATTACAGCTGCTGGGCTATTATATTCTCTCTCTCTCTCTCTCTCTCTCTCTCTCTCTCTCGCTCTCTCAACCCAACCGGTTGAGGCAGATGGCCGTCCACCGAGAGCCTGGTTCTGCTCTAGGTTTCTACCCACTAAACGGGGAGTTTTTCCTGGCCACAGCGCACTCCAATGCAATGCTCTTGGTGGGATCTCTTGTTGGGTCTCTAAACTATAGAGTATGGTCTAAGACCTGCTTTATATATAAAGCGTCTCGAGATAACTTCTGTTATGATTTGACGCTATATAAAAATAAATTGAATTGAATTGAAAATTGAATAGATGAGCCAAATATCGTCCTTGAAGCGTATCCGAACCATGGAAAGTGATACGTATCGTATTGTTGTAAAAATGTATCGTTACACCCCTAATATCAGCTCCATGGTGCCGAAAGCCTGTTGTCACTGGATCAGATTGCTTGTGAACTTATCTATTTCTCTCAATCATCGGAGCAGACATTTGCCCCTATCTTCTGTGTGGCATAAGATATCAAAACATCAGAGTTTTTCTTTCCCATTTCCCTTCTCATTTCATCCCCATCGCTGAGACTCTTTAACATCATCCTGTCTTCATCATAAACTGCCAAGCATCAGTCTCTCAGCCCCCCTCGCAACACTTGTGTGATGCACATTGGGATGGATATCCACTTTTGGCTGAGAGAGGCGTGGAGTCAGTTTCGATTGACCCCGGCTGTGGATGAAGCGCTCTTGACGTGAATCAGCCCTGTCAGCTCCTGTGAAGGCTGCCTGTCTCATCGGCCCATCTCCTCACCGCTGACATGATATGATGGGAGATGATACCGAACAACGGCACGTTGGCTCTCAGATGTTAGCGGGGGGCCCCAGGGCGTCAAAGACCCTGACAGACGCCACTTTATAGCTTTAATCCCAAGGTCTTAAAACGGCACTTGATACAAATTGAGGTTGGCTTTGTCTGTTGCAGAGGAAGGAAAAAAAAAACAAGAGGGGGGAAATATAACCAGGAAAGTTTTTACTCCTGGCAGTTTAAGGTTGAGTGTTAGCCTTTAATGTGAGAGATTGAGAGATGAAAGGAACACTTGCTATAATTTTGAGACACATTAAAAGGTTTTGTTGGATCATTGCCAGTAAAACACGCAACTTGACATCCATACAAGCAGGTCAATATGAGTGTTTGAAAGCCTGTACTTTATGATAATTTATTGTTAGTGTTCTCACTCCTGGAATGTATTCTTTGTTTTGAACCCCTGGCTTTTTTGCTCAGCTTTGACTCTATTTAAAGGCTTTTAGCAGAGTCACTTAATGTCTGAGCTATAGGCCTATCATTTATCGTTAGGTGGGCAACTCAGAGTCATACTTGTATTTCACATGTTCTAGCACTGTTTTTATGTAAAGGAAGACAATCATGCAATGAATGAAAAATTGAGTTTTTTTTTGTCTGTTTTCAACAAATGGCAAATATCTGTATTTGGTTGGATAGAGGAAAGTGCCAGTGTTCCAGGGATATAAGAACCATGTTGAGGGGACTTTCCTTTTTAATAGCCTTTGTAATATCAAGGAAAGTTGATATGGTTGTAGATCTAGAGAGAGGTCTACCACATCTTAATTACAAGCCAATACCAACAATGCTACCTTGGGACTTTCACCCAAAGAATACACGGGTTGCGTTGAAAATTTCATACTAACATGCTATTTATTACAGTAAAACAGTATGTGAGATATTTTAGTATGTCCGAAATCTTAGTGTGAAACCATTAGTACGCAAATTGCATACTATTTCCTCTGTAGTGACGACAACGTTCATAACAGATGTTGACGGACGGATTGAACTGTAAGTTTAAGATTTCACTTTGCTAGGTGTAGTATATATTTTAAATTAATTTAGAATGTGATTCTCACAAACCATCGTTTTGATCATGTGAGGCTGGCACCGGTTACGATGGTTACATGTCTCCAACCCTGCTCCAACTGGCAAGGAGGCTCTCAAGAAGTGACACCGTAAATTACTGCTCAGTGCGTCCGAAAAGATATACACTACTGTTTATTCACACAAAAGTATGTTGAACGATAGTACACACATTGACTATGTAGTGCATAGTATGCAATTTTGGCCGAAGCTACAGTGGATATCAGAATTTGGACTTAATTTATCACCTAAATTCCTCCACCTCTCAACAGGGTTGAGGGTTCCCCATTAAACACAGGTAAGTCCAGTACATGAAACACTAACGCCTTACACGTTTAACTAGCCGGTTACAATAAACAATTCATGGTGCAAAACCAAAAAAGCTAATATAATCAGATCTTGTCACTCCAGTTCTATTTGGGATACACATGATTGGTGGAACTAGAATTCCCATCATGCTTTGGGGGATGCAGGCAAGAAATATGTGTTGTCATAGAGTCCGCGAGCTTCCTGGAAAGTTGTGCTGGATTAGCTTTTAGCTGTTCCTGTTTCCACTGTTGCCATGGACTTGTAGACAACTCTCCCTGGATTACTAGGGGAGATCTGAAGGTGAAAGAGCACCCTTTCTCTATGATGTATGCACATTTATCCACAATGGACATCAGAGAGTGTACAGATTCTAACAGCACGTGTATCATATCTGTGTGATCAGATTTGAGTGATGACTGGGAGAAGAGTCGACTTACTGTATGTATTTTTGTTGTCTTTTTACATGTCCTGCTGTCCATCCTCAATGCTTTTCACAACTCTTTATATTTCAAAACTCTAGAGTAATAAACCTTGGTCAAAGACAATTGGAGCAGACAAACCTTTCGCCTCTGCTTCATTACCTCTAGAACAAATTCCTGTACATCTGTTGCAGCTGACAAACGTTGTTCCTCATTTGGAATCTGATTCAGGAACCGGGGGTTGAGGTTGAGGGGTGAAGGGATTACCATGAGGCCTACAAATCTGACAGATGCCAGCCAAGTGATAAATGCACATTATAGCACATGATTGCATCATAATTACAAAAAAAAACAAGGGCTAAAATCAAATTTCAAACGCATTATAATATATGTGGATTGCAATATCAATATTCTCCATTTCCATTAAGAGTGCTTGGAATGGGCAATGCACATTTAATTAATTACATTGAACCTTCATTACTTTGACGACAGCTTTTGTTGAAATCTTAAGGATTATGATAAATTGTGTTTACCAGCTAAAAGAGACAAAGATGGGTTCATGTACTGGTGTGACACTGGAGAGCAGTGAAGAAGCAGGGACAATATTATATATTGATGAACATGTAGATTTGTACGCCTGAAAATACATTACCTACTGTAATGCTTGTGCCCTTGAATGTTGTTCTGTAATGAGGAAGTCCTCTTCTGTATTGCGTGCATCAACACAGCCTAACATTTCCAGAGATCTTGGACATGACCACATACTGAATTCAAACCATTTACCATTCGGAAATTGATACAAATGATCAATAATCCTTCCAAAATACCACAGAAAAGCGGCTAGGCCTGCCTGCTGGCTGTTAGAGTTTCAAGGGGTTAAGTGCATATTTGCCAGGACTTTGTTGGGTTGAATTTGAATATAATGAGAGTATTGATTTAAGGCCTAACACCCTCACACGCACACATAGGTTATGGCTTTTCTACATGTGGTTAACCACAAAGTCCAGTTGCTGAAACCCTGGCCTATAACCACAATAAAATCAGGTCATTTAGCAGAGAAAAGGGCACATATGAGTATTGCACATGGAGGGCAATACTCTACTCTTTCTATCTAAAGTTAAGGTTTGATCATGTTTGAAACATTTGGTATTTGGTGAAGTAAAATAGCACAACCACATGGGTTTTGTAGAGAGCATTGGCATATATCAGCCGACAACAAAACATCAGTCACTGCCTCTCACCCTGTACTATATCGGTAGTGATGTCGAAAGTGATACTTCACTGTTTCGAAAAGGCCTTCTCACAGATGGCCAATAAAAATGATTGATGTCTAGAGGGGGTTTCACACTGGGGCGGGGGGTGCACATACGTTTCCAGAGGGTTTTTCTGCGTGTGGTTCCAAATGTGATTTCTATCAGGAGAACATTTGAGATGTCTTGTATTGTATTGTGTGCACTTTGCTGTTTAATCTATACTATTAATATTGTTACTTCCCTCACAGAACGACAAGGCAGAAAGGATTCAGAATAAAAGTTTAAAAACTAATGTTGTATCATATCTTATGTAGTCTACACAGACTTAACACTTGTATTGTATCTAGGGCTGCGACGATTAATCGATTCATCGGTTTGGCAATCAACGGGAAATTAATATAGTGGCCCTGAGACATGCTTGTTGCTGCCATGGTGACAAAGTTATTTATCTGACGAAATACGCACAATTAATTGTGAAACAGGCTAATGTTATGTTAGCAGGTTATCACGTTAATAGTTACTTTCAGAACCCGTAATAGGGGACAAGCAAGTTAAGCTACCGGTAGGTTTTGCTGACCTGACTAATACCCGTTTTTCCACCAAAATTAGCGCGTACATATTAGTTTTTTTAAACATGGGGAAACCCACTAAAATAGCATTTAAGCAAAATCAAAATAGGCACACAGTTGAAAGCAAAAGACCTGATCATATATTATCACATTATTATTCATATTCACCAAACTGTTGGCGGGTATAATTCACCAAGAGTTTGTATAATTGAGTTAATAATAATGCCAACGATGGCAAGTGATAGGTTTTCCAAAACTGTTAAAATAATGTTTTTCTTGTCTCTGAAATCATTGGTTAAGTTTTGGGATTAATCAAGATATTTGTCAGGGTGTGTGGTGGCTCGCTGGTTAGTTCAGCTGCCCTACAGCAACTCCTGGCCGATCAAACCTGATCCAATGAGAAGGCGTATAAATAGCCTGACATTTTAAGGACATTCTACATGTCATGATAACGTTTGTCATTTCACACCACGGGCTTTACATTGTGAAACAGGTTTTCGTGTGTCAGTTAAAGCTATGTGGTCACCTTGAAATGGTCGCAGTTATGTTTAGGCAACAAAGCCACTTAGTTAGGTTTAGGAAAAACATCCTGGTTGGGCTTAAAATAAGTAAGTAAAGTAAGTAAACAATGTCATTTAAGAATGGAAAACAGAACCCAAACGCCATCACCCCGAAGGCCATAAGACTGCTGAACTCTTGAGCTCCTGAGCTCATCACGTTACCACTGTTACTTTACCTTTATTTACCTTTATATACCTTTATGTACATTACATACTGTTACACTTTTGTGTACACACACATATTTATTACTTCTCTATACATACTACATTCCTGTTTACACCTCTGTGTACAGATATTATTTCTCATCATTCATATATATATTACATCCTGTTTACATTCAGTTTTCCCATCTGAAATACTGTCTTCCACAAAATTGCAAATTTACATTTACATTACTATTTTATATTTACTATGTTTATATTTTTTTTAACTGCACAATTACATTCCTGCACTCCTTAGATTATCATTTTACGTTAACTTGTGTGACTTGCTCTGTTATATATACATATTTTGTGAGCATTGTTGTAGGAACAAAGGACAAATGACAAATAAAGAACCTTGAACTTTCAAAATAACTCGACAACACTTTGGAACACAAACACTGGTCTCCTGGTTGAAAGTCGTGCGTTTGTTCAGACACCATTTGGTGAGACTGGGCTGGGCCGCTTTTTGAAACTATCTACCTATTTAGCCTTTTGCTGTTTTCACAAGTGATGCTAGAAATCTTTAGACGTAACCAGTAACAATTGTTCCATATTCTACTTCTGCATTTAGGAGGAAATGTTCCACCAGAACACTTAATGGCTGAAAAAAAACAGGAGCTGATGAGCTAGTATAAAAAAAAAAAAAAAACTGTACACACTATAATGTAACCAAACATACATTTGCACACGGGTTCACTATTTAACATGCAATCACCTTTTGTCCATGCAAACATGGCCATGTTATCCTCCCTATTATTCACTTGTGAATTTTACCTTAGTTTGCATGAGGTGTGTGTTGGGGGATTATTAAGTAGCTATCGATTGTGATTTGATTAAACTCTTGCTAATTTGCTGCAAACCAGCAAGACATTTAATCAAATAAAAATCAATAGCGTCTTAAGAGCCCTTGGTACATCCCTGGAATGGGAGACTACAGTGGAGGTGTTATAAATTACTGGTCGGAGTGATACAGCCGATAGGATAATGTTGGAGGAGAGAGAAATGGACAGAGACAGAGAGAGGGAGAGAGAGGGGCGGGTTACAGAGGATATGTCACTCTTGTAGCGTGTAGGCACGATGGATTTGTGTTCAGTGGGGAACAATTGGCCTTGGTGTTTCAATTCCAGCGTGAGGAATTAACCCCTGTTGAGGAGTATAAAGAAAATTATTGTTGTCTATTGTTGTATTATCTGTATTCTTCTTCTCAAAAGAGAACAAAAGAAAACACTTTGTAGACAAATAAACATTGTTGATATTTAACAGTTAGTCAACAAATTGTTCAGTCAACAACCTTGTCTGTATAATGGCTTTTTGATTTATATTAGGGCTGTCATTTTAACGCCACAAATTTCTTTATCGCATTAACGCATCTTGCAATTTTTAGATTGTAGCAGGCTCAGTTTTAAAGGTAGAGTGAAGATACTGGTATTATATGAAACTAGTCTAATGCATTGGTACCAACCATGTCATACCATCTTGCTGCGAACGAGGCTAAATAACACTCCAAACTTGTGTTAAATTTTGGCGAGGAAAAAAGTGGTCAAAGTGGTCCCTTAACCTCTAACCTCCAAACGGAATATACTGTTTACATAGCCTATATCTAATTCTGAATATTGTCATATTGGGAATAATAGTGGAACATTATTTTGTATGTAAACGTAGTGAATGTAAGGTGAACTGGGCTTTTACCCCCTATTGAACCACCCTGTAAAAGTACTTGTGATAGATTTCAAAATAAAGTCATTGCACTTTAATATCAACAACAGAAGGATACAGAATGTGCGTGCTATTTCACTCTCATTGTTATGATCCCAATCTGATTACACTGAACCACACACTAATCCTGCTAAACAATCCAACCGATGCCGATGGTTAATAATCCATAAAAGAGTGGTAGGATATTAACTTTGTAACAATAACTTGGCTTTTGTTGACCAGATTTTGTCTTTTGTTGTCACCATATGCTCCCCATCAACACAGATGGAAATACACTCGCTAATGCCCAACTGTCAGTGCTTTTAATTCAGAGTAATCAACTCGGATTTCAGACAAACATTCAGCACCATATCAGGCTTTAGGTTTGTGAGATAACCTTTATTCTGAACTATATAAAATAAAAATACCAGTGATCAGACACATTGCCTATAGAGTATAGTGACCTATTTTTCTTTGCATTTTCTTAGTTAGTTGTATTAAGCTCACAACCCCGATGTACTGTTTCTTCCAAACAGCCTGTTCTTGTGTAACAGAGGATTTTTTATCCATGTAATATCACTTTCACAGACAGAAAATAGCCAGGTTCACAGAAACCCAAGATGAATGTTGGTTGTGTGGGCGTTAAAACATACTGTGGTCAATATAGCTATATTAACATTTAATGATCTTGAATGATGAATTCTGGATGACATCATTTAGGGCAAAGTTGTACATATTATTGGAGACATATTGTACCACATTTTGTTTCCATTTGGTTTTCACAAAGGTGATTATAAAGGTTATTTCTGCGATAATTCTGTACTCATTAACAACCTTGCCTCCTACAAAATTGCATTCCCATACAATTACATTGCATTCTCAAATTACATTTTGAGGGGAACGTATTTTCTCCCGGATTACGGTTGAACTTTTAAACATGTGGTTAACGTTGTAAATGAGAACGTTTGTGATCCGGCCGTCATGTTGAGATCAGTTGAGGAAATACCAAGCAACGCCCACCGGCCGGAGCAAACTTTCTCATTTTACAGCTAAACAGTACACTACAAGATGTTTCTGATAACATTTTACGTGAGAAATAGGCATTACAGTAACAGAATATTAATTAATATTTGATCAGCGGTGTCTAGTTTGACCATTTGATCGGAGTTCGCAAGTGATTGAGAGCTGCCTCCGTTGAATGAACAGCCAATAGGAGCGCTTTTTCTCTGAAATGTGATTGGCAAAGGTATCCAGTCACAGGCTAGATTTTCTAAAGCCTAAAAACAGAGCCATGAGGAGGTGCAGAAGTGTAGTTATCTCTCAGAGCACTTAAAAGACAATACGCTGAAAGGTTATTATGGAATATTTGCCCAATGATGCCAAAAATATTCTACCTAGTGCCACTATAAGTAACGGACATGGATTAAATTAAGTCGACGTTGGCTTTTGGTTTCAGACGGGACACAAACAGCGGTCTCCTGGGTGAAAGTCCTTTGTTGAGAGATCTATCCATCCCGACCTCCTCCCCAGACGTACTTCCGTGGACTTTGATTAGAACGTATTTGTGATGTGTCAAAAACAACCATAATCCGAAAGAAAATACGTTCCCCTTGAAACGTAATTGATGATGCAGTGTTGCTGTATTGAAACATAATTTGTAAAGACCAGAAACCAGGCTGTCATTAATTTTTCAACCAAAAAAATCATGAAAGCATTACATTACATTAGGCACAAGAAAATAAGTGCTAGGTCAACCAATGTACAGTAAAAGCATTCATATGAGTAGCAGAGGGATACTAAATTCTATTTTAACAATTACTTGAACGTGTTCAACTGTTCTATTCACATTAAACTTAAATTATATTCATACATAAATTAAATCTATTATATTTGAAACTGTTTATGTGTTGTGTGTCAGTAGGGCATGGAGTCCTATAGTATTGTGCTATAGCAGCAGTGGTGAGAAATTGGTGATTTAATTGCAATGTTCACAAAGCATCCCCAGCCCGGTCAAATAATGCCGTGTGTTTATGCCGTGGCCTGGTGGTAACCTGCGAGTCACAGGGTCACCGTGCACATTAGATGTCAATTACACCTCCTCCATATGTCCTGCTCTGCTCCTATTTATCTTCATCCATCCTAGTTCACACCGTGACCTCCCTATAGGCTCAGCAGGGACAAACACATCAGGGCCTTCATGTAGCACGCACACAACACACCTCCTGACTTTTAATAACGCTTTCATGTCCCATGCCAACGTTTCTCTACTGTCCATCATAGCTGTTTGATCATTAGGTATGCTATATGCTTTTGGGAAATCAGTTTGCCCCAGGGACTCAATTACTATACATGGTTTTGTGTTGCTGTTATTCCCTTCATTTTTACAATTGTCCCTATCCATGAATTCACTCACTGATACATTTACTGATTCACTCCTCATGTATCTTTATACAGTGGCATGATTGACAACTATCATTCAGTTACATTTTTTTCCTCCCGATTCTTGTAAAATCGCACATTTGGACAATGAGAAATTAAGCTCATTATCCATATATATATATGCCTTATAAATATGCTGCAAAAGAAATGAGAGTCTACATACCCTATATATAGATGCATACATCTAAATGTGTCATTGAAGTGCATGCATGTTTAAAATAATAGTGCAGAAACAGACACTGGTGGCAGAGAGTCCTAATTAAGAAATTCCATATAAAGGACATCAAACAAAATGTAGCGTATTGCTCACACAGGCCCTCTTTCCCATCTGGCCAAAATGGCTATTGTGGCTCATTGTCTAAAAATAGGGATGAAGACAAATTATTATCATTTGCCAAAGCCCATGACAATAATGATGAATGAACACTTTTTTCCCCCCCCTTTTCTGCTATGCCCTCTGAAGTCATTGCTTAAGGCCTTTTTCTCCATTTCCCCTCAGCTCTCTCTCTCTCTCTCCCCTCTTCATATTACACCTTTCCCAGCACCCACCATATGGTGTAAAATATCTACTGAATAAACATCATCCCTTACTTCCATTTTTTTTCTATCACTTGTTAAATATTTCTCACACAACTCTCTTGCCCTTTCTCCTGCTCTATTGTTGTGCATTTAATCAGCAGAACGGTGTGTTTTTATACTTATCAAACCATTTGGTGACCCATCATGCCCTATATGGAAGCACCTATATTTGCTAGTTTTCTCATTTCTTCCATTTTTTATTTCTGTAATTTGTCATCTGGTTAATATTTACAATTTAACTAAAAGTTATCTTACTGTGAAATTGGTGAAGTACCCTTTAGGACCAGTAAGGAAACCCCTGCATTCAGGCTTCTATGAATTTCATTCAACCCAGTCTCACAGGAAGGCTTATAAATACCACAACATTACTCTGACATTTTACGTGTCATGAGTATGCATTTTAGCCTTTTCACATGTCATTTGTATGCCACGGAAACAAAGTTAGGTTCAGGCAAGAAAACCCCTTAGGTAGGAAGGGGAAAAACGTCATGGTCAGGCTTCAGATAAGTATGTGTCTTTTTAAAGAAAAAACATCTATGTCCACAGGAAACGTACAGTTTCCGCTTGTTACATGCATACAGTCTCTTTTCAAAATAAACTTCCGACGTAGGTTTACTTATGCAACAAAAGTACTTGGTTAAGTTTAGGCAAAAAAAGTACTTGGTTAGGTTTAGGAAAAGATTGTGGTTTGGGTTTAAATAAGTTTGTTTGTTATGTAAAATAAGTAGGCCTTTATTACATAACTGGCGTTAGATAAACAGAGTAACCTACATAACAAAACTACGGTAAAATAACGAAGGACACGAACCGCGGTCAAATTCCTGTGTTTGTTTCACACTATGCTTGGAAAGCGTCAGTATTTGACAAGTTGGGAGTGAGCATGTGTTGATTATAGACACAGCATATAGACCAAACATAAAAAACAACCTAATTTGAATAAAGCAAAAGGACAATGAAGGGCTTTTTTGTACATGTTTTCATGGAGATTTTCATATATATCTTTGCTCCTGTAGGGGAGTGTGTGTGTGTAACTGGCAAGTGAGCCAGTGAGCAAGAGACTGGGAGTAAATGGAGAGAGGGAGCCGGGTTCAGAGCCAGTTCAGCTCTGCACGGGTTGACAAATTATTTGTGGAATTGTTGCATTCACAGTCACTTAAATAGGAATCTGTCAGAGAGGAGGAGAGGGCCGGCCTCACCGCAGCATACAGCGGAGCGGCCTGCTCAATGGTGCACCACCTCCTCTACAGCCGCCATGCCTTCCTCCTCCCTCGTTTTTCTCCTGCCTTTCCACAGTCTCTCTCTCTCTCTCATCGCCTCTGTGTCGCTCCCATTCTGCCCCCCCCCGCCCCCCCTCCCTCCTCCCTCTCGGCCATCCTATGATGATGGATTGAGCCTAATGCAAATTTACAACCATTTTATATGTCGATGCCTCCCCCCCGGCCGGCTGCAGGAACATAGCTCAACATCATGCTTCCAAAATGTCCGCCTTGAAACAGCCGGCATCATCGGCCTCCTCTCAATCTCCCGGCTTCACAAATCTCAGCTGGATGGAGATTAATGCCGCTGTGGGCCCCCCTGGCTGCAGCTGCACTCTGTCCGTGTGTGTGTGTGTGTATGTGCCATGTTTGTTTATATACTATGCCGTGACTATGTACAAGGCAGCAAGAAAATCCCTCCCAGATGGACACCACACTGAAGGAAGTCACCGCTTTTCCCATTTGACCCGTTGGGTGTCTGTCCTTTGTATGGTGATGGGCTTTCGGGGTGCGGGACGTTTCAGCGCGTCAGAGAGCTGTATCCCCCCGACATTGTTGTATATCACCCTGCTTGATGGAGGGATAGGAAAAAAAAAGGAAAGAAGAAAGGAGCCAGTTTTTCACCCTATCAGCTTGGAAAGGCAATGTTGTGCCCTTGTAATTGAGTAGGTATCTCATCTATCAACAGTGCCACCCCTGATAATAAATATAGAGTACACAGGCAGCTCCCTCGAGATTTAAAGAGAGGGTGTGTGAAGGAGTACGTGTGCGATTGTTTGCGCGCGCTTGTACATGCATGTGTGTCGAGAGGAGGAAAAGTAGAACAGGTGCCTTTGCCCTGATGAACTACCTTTTCTATGTTCTTGAATGAGTTCACGCTCTGATCTGATGAAACCCTCGCATGCTCGTGTGAAATATACCGTGGTAGTCAGTGTGCGCACAACAAGCCACAACTTCATTATTGTTGTCATCGTGTGTCTCGGTCAAGTCTCGTGACATTTTGACATTTCTGATTCTTCTACGGGTTTTATCACACAGTTATTTTAGCACAACTTGTTTCTAATTAGAGAGTTGGCATGTTTAGTGAGTTGTCACTAGTATTCTTGTGTGCTTACCCTGACAGTCTAAGTGCCAGGTGGTCATGTGAAATACCAGTCAGTCCAGTTCTTGACCTTGTAAATGTAGTTCCACTTACTAGCAGAAAAACTAGAAAGTGGAACTTTGGGTTGACATTATTTTTTACCTGTCTTGCCTTAGGTGGCACAACAGTTATCAATTTGTCATCGTAAATGTGAGCATGGCATCATTTTATATTTATTACCTTTTGCAAAAGACATTCATCATCAAAGTGCAGCTGGGAATCCAGGTAGGGGCCTATTTTGGGGTATGCAAGGCTGGGATTTGATAACATTTTATCATATCTGAAAGTACTGAATCCACTTATTGAATCCGAATCCAATTGAATTCCTAATTGAATCTAGTTAGGATTAGTGTCCCACGGCAGACATTTATTGAATTGAATGTTTGTGTTGATTTTGTGGGTTTGTACTATTTGCATGCACGTTTTTTTTTCCTGGTTTCTGCTTTATTCCGTTCTTCGCATACCTGTTAGCAACAGTGGGGCAAAGAAAGAGCAACAGAATGACAAACACAACAACAAGAGGGGAATAACAGAGCTGAATAACGCAACACCCAGGTCTGCTTTTCAGGTGACGACCAGGTTTGAGTGATGACTGACGATAAGTACTTTTTTCCCTCGTTTACTTGGATGTTAAATACTCCTTCTTGCTTCCTGGAAGTGATGTCCTGTCTTAAATTAGTTGTGACATGCATTTTTTGTATTTCTAACTTTGGTACATTTTTTTTCTTAAATCAAATTTGTCTCAGTGTCTTTGGATGTTTTTATGTGGTTTAACTATTTATGATTTTAATCCCCAATTTGCAGCCCTTTGACCTTCGCCACAATAGCTTAAAATATCAATGTCATGATTCACCTTTGCCCCTGGAAACCAAAAATGAACTGGCAGAACTCAACCCTAAATATCAGGTAACTAACTATAAGTTTTAGGTATTGAAGATGTATTTGAGCATGTGGCATGAAGTTGGAATTGACTGCTGTCCTTGATGAGGAATTTTATGTCCACTATTCAGATGACGATCTTCTTTTAATCTCAATTAACAATACAAAGAGTGCCACAAATGATGTGACATTCACAAAAAAGATTTTATTCAAGCGATAAAAACTGTTTCATTCAGACTAGTTTGATCGGAATTGATCTTCCACCACGTTGCACTGGAGGAATTAGGTATGGGTTCTTGGTTTACTCCTGGGTTCAGAAAAAACTTCCATCTTACCAAATATTCACCGAGATTCTTACTTTTGGTGTAATATATTTCCCATTGTGTCCCAGGTAGTGCCATGTGTAAAACCTGAGGGGAGATCATGCGTTCGGTCGTGTGTGTGTCTGTCCGTCCACAGCTAATCTTGCATACTACTGGATCTGCCTAATATTGTTTATGCTCATTTATGACTGCATGCTCAAGGACATCTTGTGGTTGCAGTGATTCACAATTTTTGAAAAAACTTTTTTGATAGATTTTATATCATTGACTGCCGATTCCTCTTAACCGGCCGGTAGGGGCCGCACGTGATCAACAACTGCTTCACTCACAAAAGGCATTCAGCTAGGCTAAAAACAAGCCTTACCTAGTCCGTTGCTACATTTTGGCCTTTGTCATAACTCAAAAACTGACATGAGAGTTTGTCTCATTTTTAACCGGAGCATCTAATTCCATACTTGAAAGAACAACTAAAGTTAGGCACGTTACACTTCACCGCCATCTTGACTGCAGGGTTCAACTCTTCTTTGTTTGGGAGCAGAGAGGGAGAGACACACCTGGCGGAGATCTGCACTTTACTAGTTTTAGCTGTGAATCCTTCACTTTTTAGGGTGTGAATCCCATTCGGTGGCCACACAGCCAGAGGTGCTAAATGCCATGCCAATGAACAGAGAGCTGCTGGTGGCTGCGTGGGAGGTATTTTTGTGTTTGTTGGGGGGAGGGTGTATGCTAGTCTAAATTGCGGGCAGTAGTGTGTGAGTGGGAGGAAGGGTCAGAGGGTGTCATACTTGTGTTTACACTGCTCGCGAAAAGCTTCACTCCTAAGATCCTAGCGTGTCGGGCCTCTTCATTACCAGGATTAGGCTAATTAGCATGGCCATGTCGACTCCAAATGTGTGTGTGTGTGTGCGCGCACATGCACATGTGTGTGTGTGTGTGTTCTGTGTGTGTCAGGAGTTGTTATGGATGCCATGCAGGAGCTGACAGGCGGCCTGTAGTCAAACATGAAGGCTGGCAGTTGACAAAAAGCACATCCTGTCACAGTGATACATGCTCTCTCTCTCTCTCTCTCTCTCTCTCTCTCTCTCTCTCTCTCT
>CAKAKR010022963.1:0-16167 GCA_916700685.1 Adelosebastes latens
AGTTAGTAGCTCTGAGAATATCTAGTGAATGTACAGTGGACGTTTGTGCAGAAATAACTGCTGCAGCTCCTCCAGACCAACAGAGGTTTCCCGTGTCTTGTGAAGTGACGGAGCTCTGCAGAGAGAAACGTTATCAGCGGGGCTGAAGCAGGAAGAGAAACGTTACCGTCTCCGACCGGGTGCCGGTGTCTCCCTGCGGGCGCGCTCGGAGACGATAACGTTTCTCTTCCTGCTTCAGCCAGCAGGAAAAGCCAACACTAGGATCAGCAGCATTGATTCATGGAGAGACCTTCGTCTGGTCAGCTAACATTACTGCCAAGCAGCTGAAATATAGAGTGATATTGTGGTTTTAGCTGACGTGTGTCGCCTCACTGTTTTGATCGATGCTCGTTCATGTCTATGTAGAGTGAGCAAGCGCGAACCCGACGCTGACTTTCATTGACTTAACGGCCACAGGTGACGCTGTTAACAAGCATTTCTGAAAGTTGCAAATAGTCCCTTTAAATTTTAAATTTTGTTTTGCAAAACTGCTGTTTCATATCGTGCACGTCAGGCTTGAAATAACAAAACAGTCTTTATACGGACATTTTGTCATCGTATGAAGATTTTATTGTAATGTTTGTGTCATATTTGTATAGATTTCATCATGCAATTGTCCGTTTTTGTGGAATGTTTCGGAATAAAGAAGGAATAAATTAATACATTTGCTAGATAATCAAGTACAAACTTGTACATTGCCTAACATACATTGGATATGGGAATAATAAAGTACATCTATATATCTAAATTCAGTGATTAAAAGTGCATTACATAGCAAATTCCCAAAGCAATTGCCTCAACATGAACCCCAAACCATTTTATATCCTTTTCAGGGCTCCAGAGAGTGACTACTTTGGTCGCATATGCAAATCATGGAATTTCACTAATATTGGTATCGGAGACTAAATTTCTGGTATTGCCTATATGGGAACTGACAAAACGCTTAAAATATATTATTACGGAGCCAAAAGGTCCTGTGAAAAATGTTGGCGCACAAAAGTTTGGCGCACCAGTGCAATCATGTAAAAAGTTAATCTGGAGCCCTGATCCTTTTCTTTTAAATCATCTTAAATACAGAAGGTGTTTTCTGTGACATAACCAAAATAGATGTAGGCCAAATATCCTTTATCTCCGGGGATGAATGTTATTTATGGTCGTTATAAATATGTCAACCACTAAAAGTCAGTGCAGCCACAGTTGTACCTCGCAGGAGCGATCTGATGCTCACTCGTACACGTTCGGTCATGTGGCGTTCCAGCGGTAGTGAACATATGATATCCTGTAAAGATTATACTGTCTGGCTCAGCAGGGGTTGAAGGATTGTAGCTGTGGTTTTGGATCCAGAATGCGTCTCTCTTAATGTGGATGGATGGGAGTGGAGGAGGAGGAGGAGGAGGAGGAGGAGGTGGAGGAGAGGGAGAGGCGGCGAACTGACAGCTGTAACCGCTCATGATGGGAGGAATGTGAGGAGGACAAAAGGAAGGAGAGATGGGGGGGGGGGGGGAGGTTCAGGTAGAGAAAGGAAGTAACATCTTCTGTTTCCTGCATCTCTTTTCTCACACTTTATTCCTCATCTCTTATCGTTTCTGTATCCTCCATCTTCCCCTCCGTCCTTCCCCTCTTGTCATTTTTAACCAGAGAACAAGTGGTGGATTGACGTGCCCTATAGACTACAGTCACACCGGTCGCATTCTTCAGCTTTTGCAACCACACACACACACACACACACACGTCTGCTCCTCCCTGGCACTAACCTGGCGATTGTCCCTCGAGCGTAGCCAAGCCTTTTTTAACTGTCAACAAAAGATGTTTAATGAATTTCACCCCTTCTTTTCGGAGGTAAACACGCTGCTTTTACAGTTCCTTGTAACTTCAGTCAAAGGCTGCAAACGACCCGAGACGGGAATTCCTCAGGAGAAGCATGGTGTGAAGGAGGAGGAGGAGGAGGAGGAGGAGGAGGAGGGAGGGCAAGGAAGAAGTGAATGAAGAGTAGAGCTGCAACGATTAATCGAGTAGTTGTCAAATATTAAATGAATCGCCAGCTATTTTGATAATCGATTAATCGTTTGAGTAAAAGTCTAAATTAAATGAATTAAATTAAATTAAATTCACTTAAATGTGAATATTTTCTGGTATCTTTCCTCCTCTATGACAGTAAACTGAATATCTTTAAGTTGTGGACAAAACAAGACGTCAATCTTGGGACCATTTTCTGACGTTTTCTAGACCAAACAACTAATGGATTAATAGAGAAAACAATCATTAGTTGCAGCCCTGATGAAGAGCAATAGGAGGAGAAGGGTGACGATGAGGAGTGATTGGAGGATGTGGAGGAGGTGAAAACGGGGAGTGGAAAGCTGAGGATGAAGATTATAGACTGAAGACAGAAGAGAAGGAGGCGGAAAAGGGAGGAGAATATTTGTATTTATTTATATATATTCCGTATGTTCCGATATTTTTTTGACCAAAGAAGTAATCGATTAATCAAATGAATAAACCTATAATGAAAATAATAATCACATTCCCCGCTCTGTCTCTCTTAAGGCCGCCCCACACTGAAAGATTTTTCAAATCTTAACGTCATGTTATGATAAATTGAACCAAAGCTGAGTCCTTACCGCAGCGGCCTGGTGTTTGAATCTGACTTGTGACCCTTTGCTGTATGTCATCCCCTCTCTCTCTCTCCCTTTCAGTACTATCTCTGTCACTATCAATAAAGGCATAAAAGCTTAAAAAAAAAAAGTCTTTAAAAAAAGACGAAACCCCGAAAAATCTCTCGTGATCACACGGGACTTCAGCGTAAACAAACATGGCGGACGACAGTCAGGAAGAGTTCTTTTTTGAACTACGTTGTACTGAAAGTTCATGAAGAAAAAAGAAAATAATAATGGATGAAGTCATGGAGACACGTTAAAGGGACTGTTTGTAACTTCTTACACGTATAAATCATTACGGGTCGGTGTCCCATGCGCGCTGGCGTGTGGCTACGCTGTTCAGACTCAGACTCCAACACAAACTACACGGAAGCACCAAAACCACAAAGTTCTATCTGGTGAAGCCCGTCTGTTCAACAGTGTCAACTCTTCCTGCTTCAGCCTCCCGACCGCGGCCAGAAGACACAGAGGAGACCGTAGCTTTGGTCTCCAGGGCCGGAGTCTCTGCTCCGCTGCCTGCTTGCCTTCACTCACTCACCGCGCTCGTTCTCACTCGTTCTCACTCGTTCTCACTCGTTCTCGTTCGGGGTGGAATCAGCTTGATTCTCGTGTAGTGTGTACCCGACATGAGCTGACTCACCTCTTGTTTTGTTACCTAAAACGGCACTCAGCTGACAGTTAAGCGGGGACACTGCTGCTTTGACCCTTGACCCCGGTCTGATTTTAGATCTGGGACGCTTCTTTATGGTCTCCTATGGAGGGGCACTTCCACCACACAGACCGTCTCTGCTGTAGCTGACAGTCCTGCTCTGTTCCCGGCTGCTGTTTCTCTCTTTTCTAATAAGAAATGAGCAGAAGGAGAGCCTGTCTACCTGGCTGCCACCCAGACTCATTAAAAGATATTTTGATAATCTTGTCACGGCGGATCTGAGGCAGAAGTAGCCTCATGACTCTGCTGGTTGGTGCCAAGCTGTAGTGGAAGACCTCTACTCTTTCTCTTGTGGCTTCATTCTCTTCTTAGATCACAGATCAGTGCTGCAGCCCTGCCACCTCCTCTTGGGATATTTATATTCCTTAAATGTATATTTCAGTCCGCTCACCCCCCCCCCCTCCTCCTCCCTGTGGATGACTCAGACAGATCAGGCAGAGAACCCGACACTCCTGTCACCCCGGAGCCCCCCGGCCCTCCATCTCGGTTATTTTAAACCGAGAGCAGCAATTATACGGCGAGCCGGGGGTCGTCACCGTCGTTGAAATAGCGCTTCCTTGACTGTGTGTGTGTTTATCGGATTTATGTAATCTGCACCCCTTGCTCCTATCAGCGCCTGTCACTTCATGTCCCCCCACTGCACCCTGCCTGTTGTGATAGCAGGGTGGCGTTTGACTTCTGACTTTGCATGATGTTATGAGGCTACAGCGGTCCTGCTCCTTCTGATCCAGCTAAAAGCTCGCTCAAGTAGTCGATTGGAAATATATCTGTAGAGGTTTTACTGCAGCTGCACTCAAAGATGAGAAACATATGCACTTAATACCTTTCAAACTCTCATAAATCTGATTTAAGATGCTCAATTTGACTTAAAAATTAGAAAATTTATGATTGAGCCAACCTGTAAATCATTATAAATCATGACATAGATGTCGTCATATAAAATGACATTTCATCCAGCCTGAGACAAAGGCTAATAACCACACTTCTCTCTATCTGAAATAAAGTTTTCAGAGCCTCTGAGTGTTTTAAAGCATTTGAGTAGAAGCAGAGATGAAGATGAAGACTCTTTAGGGGATCCATGGAAGTATGAGGAATGAGCGACTTAAGGCTGGTCCACACTAATGGCCGGTTCAGACTACACGATATCAGCCCGATTATAGGGCTACGTAGGGTGTTGAATCGGCTCGGGAACGATAAATGAGTGTCGTGTGCGACAATTGATCGTTTTATCTCGTGTAGTGGGTCACAGTACGCGGCAACCGACGCCGCGTCTGGGACGCCTCACGACACCTCACGACGTCCCGACAGAAAGTCTAGCATGTTTGATTCTATTTTTTTTTGCTTTCCATGACGTTGGCTGAGCACAGACGCACACAGCTGTAAACAGAAGCACATGGCTACTTATTATGCAGGATGATGTCATCGGACCTTCAACTGGTGTTTTGGGTTAAAACAACACCGGTAACTGAAGTACAGAAGTTAGGTGACAAATCAACGTTGAAGGAGAAACACGGCCACTTTGAAACATTATGAAAGACTTGGATATCAACAGGTTTTTGGATATGAATAAATATAGCAACGTCGACCTTTTTCAAGAAGCTGGTTGAAGGAATGAAAGAGGGAGGCTGTGTTCACCACCGGTTAATCAGAGTATGAACGGCTGCATGTAAACAGGAATATTAGTGGAAAATATTCATTTTAATTAGTCATGTAAACAGTTTAGTAGGAATATTGTCTTTTTCAGAATAAGGGCGAATCTGGTGCATGTAAACGTAGTCAGTGTTACTGTCTTCAATAGAAGCTGCATTCTTGATTTGAAAGCTGCGGTCGTGTTTAAAGTCACGGTTAATCACATGACCCCTCATGTTATTACATTCTACATCCTCTTGTGACCCACATGGAGTGGAGGAAGTTTGGCTTTTTTTTTTTGGTTTCTCTGTCCTCCTGTTACACTTGACATACAACCACAGGAACCCGGTGTGCGGTTGAGAGTCCGCGGACGGTAAAGTGGCTCGCATGTGCATGTGTACAAGCAGTGTTTGCATGTGTCTCCGTGTGTGTTTTAGACGGCGTGTGTGTTTGTGTCTCAGCTTGTCTCCCCTCGGCCAGCTGTAGAGATTACATTACAGCGTGTTTGTAGAAGCACCGGAGGGTTCCTGCAGTTCACATGCCTGACACAAAAAACAGAAAGAAAAATCCTCTCATCTTCGTCTCTTTAGGAAAAAATTGGGGAAGGATTTTGTTCCAAATTTAACACATTTGTTTTCTGTTGTTTGAGGGTTTGTTGAAATATTACCACCTCATTCACATTTTCTTTTCCACTTTTTTTAAGCTTTTTTGACCAATAATTACGTCGATTCTCAGATCAGTTATCATGTTCGCTACCCTCAATCCAGCTACTGCTCGGAGGAATGCTTGTGTGTCAGGTGATAATCTACACTGATCCCCATTCAGAGCTGCCACTTGTCAGTCAGTGTTTGTTTAAATACCCACAATCCTCCTCTGGGGGGCTGCAATCGACAATCGACCCCACTTTCCAACCCGGTCTGATAGATTGCGATTGACAGGTTGAACTTACTACCTGTGATAGTTTGTGAAGCTCCCGACAACCAGCTGAGTGATGGACGATGTTTCCGTGATTTGGGGTTGTTGAGTTCCTGGTGTGGAGGAGATGGAGGTGATGGTGGTGGTGGTGGTACTGTACTTTCAAAACAAGCAGCTGCCGTGACGATGGAGGCTGGTAAACAAACGTCCCTCACAACATCCATCCATCTGCCTCCATCAACCTGTCACTCTAATCTTTTCCTCAATCTCCCCCAGGCGGCTACCTCCGGGGTCTGAGAAGTGAAGCCGATGCTGAAGTGTCTTAAACCTGCATTCTCTCTAACAGCCAGCAGGGGGCGACTCCTCTGGTTGATAAAAGAAGTCTGTTTGTATAGAAGTCTATGAGAAAATGAGCCTACTTCTCACTTGATTTATTACCTCAGTAAACATTGTAAACATGAGTTTATGGTCTCAATCACTAGTTTCAAGTCTTCTTCAATACAGCATGATGTTCGTTTAGTGAATTATGGTCCCATTTAGAGTCAAATAGACCATAAAGCAGGGGATGCTTCAGGGCGGGGCTACCTTGTGATTGACAGTAAACTGAATATCTTTGGGTTTGTAGACTTCACTTTAAGTTCTTGGAAATTTCATACTAATTTTTCTGATGTTTATAGATGAAACGACTAGGCTGCAACTAACCATTATTTTTATTGTCAATTATTGTCATTTTCTCGATTCATCGGTTAGTGGTTTGGTCTATAAAATGTCAGAAAATAGTGAAAAGTCAGTGTTTCCCAGAGCCCAAGATGACGTCCTCAAATGTCTCGATTTGTCTACAACTCAAAGATATTCAGTTTACTGTCATAGAGGAGGAAAGAAACCAGAAAATATTCACATTAAAGAACCTGCAATCAGAGAATTTTACATTTTTTTTTCCATAAAAAATGACTCAAACCAGTTAATTGATTATCAAAATAGTCTATTAATAGTCAATTAATCGTTGCAGCTCAAGAAATGACTAATCAAAAACACAATAGGTGGATTAATTGTTAATGAAAATAACCATAATTTGTACCCCTGCTATCCATAGTCAAACAAGAGGACGACAAAAGACATAAAGAATATTTCTGGTTCATTACAATTTGGGCCTTATTTCCATAGTTTCAGCCATAATTTCCATCGGTTATGATACACCAAAAGTGATTGGTAAGATCTGGGAAATGTAGGAACTTTAAAACCTTGAAAGAGCGTCTGAATGTTTGGGTTCCTTTCCCCGTCGGACCTCTTTTTTAGTGATGAACAAAGAAAGACAGAGAAACAGTCGCTGAACCCTCACAGACTTCTCCCTTCTCTCCTTGTCTCCTCTCCTTCTTTTTTCTCCTCGTCCCCTTCATTCCTAGAAACCCCTGATTTGTGATGATAAGCTCCTCCGGCTCTATTTCGGAGGATTAGCCTCCAGATACATAATGACCGGCCTCGACAGGAATTCCTGTACATTGTGGAGCTGCTAACCACGCTGACATGTGTTAACACACACACACACACACACATATATAGAGGGCTTTTTACTAGTCAATACATCTCATCAGCAGGGCCCCATCATGTACTGATAACTACAGGTTTATACAAGCCCTACAACACCACAAAGATAGGCTCTCTATCTTCCTTATCTCCCTTATCTTTACATTCCTTTTTCTTCCCCACGCGTTATCGTGATTGAGCGACGGATCGAGTGTGCGGCCGAGCCTCATGAGGCGGTGTGTGTGTTTTAGGAACCTGTCAGAGAGAGTGGAGCAGGTAACGTGCTGCGGCAGGTGTGCACTGAAAAACATGTTACCCTGATGAACCCCCCTCTAAATTCACTGTTAAATATGCTCTTTGCACTGCAGCACTCTGCTTGTGAACATGTCCTGGTTTGGTTTTAGGGAATTTGTGTTTTCCATCTTGTTGCATCTCGTCACGCCGGACTTTTTTTTAGACCTCTGCGTCCTTGTTGTTGTATTTTGCATTGATGCAGTAGTTTTGCACTATGTGGCATTGAGAATTTAGCATTCAAATCTCATTTTAAACTACATATGCCACCAAATAAATGCTTCTTTTGTGGCTCTTTACACTTGAAATCAGAGCTGCAATTACTGATTATTGACATTATCAACTAATCTGTCAATTGTTGTGTCTTCGGGTTGTCCGTTCCATTCTCGTGATATCTAAGGGAACGCCTGGAGGGAATTTCTTCAATTCAACAATTACAGACAAATGTCTATCAGGATGAAGTGATGACATTTTGGACAGACGTAGATGTAAACTGCAACTTGACTGGTTGGCGGAGGCAAACAACCACCAGGCGTTAATTCTAGTTTTTCATTTAAATCATGAATTTAGTCAATAAAAGGTTAGAAAATAGTGAAAAATGGCCGTCAGAATTTCCCAGAGCCCACTGTGACGTCTTCAAATCCCTTGTTTTGTCCATCATCCCAAAGATACTCGCTTAATGATATAAAACACATTTAAAGGGTCGGCATGCCCCCAGTTTGGGGAAGCAGACAGGTGTTACCGCATGGGAGCAAAGCGATGTACTGCTGTGGACGGGGGCAGAAGTAAAACGGATCTTAGACACCTAAAAAAATCTGTTAAGTGTACGCTATATTTAGAATATGTTCCCTGGTTTACCTCGCTGTCAGACAGCTATAAAGTCTATGTTTCCAACGGGGAACTGAAGCCGTTATCTATGCCCTCGTCAAAGCCACCAGACTCCATTGGAAAAAAATGTAATTTTACCGATCGAGGCAGCGGTAGACCAGCAACTCCCGTGTTCTGCGAGGTAAAATTACAGTTTTTTTCAGTGGAGTCTGGTGGCTTTGGCGAGAGAATAGATGGATACAAAGGCTTTAGTTCCCCGTCAGAAAGGGCTGTCTGACGGCGAGGTAAAGCGGTGAAAATACTCTAAATATAGAGATTTTTTTAGGTGTCTAAAATCTGCTGCCCCCGTCCACAGCAGTACATTACTTTACTCCTGTCTGTTTCTCCAATCCTCATCTACTGTAGGTAATACACTGATAAACTGACTATGGAGGAGTACCTCATACAACCCCACTGAGAAACTATCTCTTTAAGAAGCTGCAGCCAGCCTGTGACAGATGTTCTTGTCGGCTTATATTTCAGGAGATAAATGATGCTTTTTCGCTGCAGTGTTGAGGACACTGATTTATACAAGTAGCCCACAATCTGATTTGGATGACCCGTCTAGCGTGGGTGGCACTTCTCACACACTGTCGAGGAAAGCTGTGAGAAAACAGCAGTGTGTGTGTGTGTGTGTGTGTGAGAAAGAGTTTATACGTGTGTTTCTGCTGTTGATCAGTCCTCTAGTTAGTTAGTTTTGGAGTGAAACGCACATTGTTTTAAATCTATAATTATCTCAGAACGGGCAAAGTTTTACCTGTCGAGCAGAAGCGTGACTTTTTTTTCAAATGAAGCCAACAGGAGATATTTTCCTGGCAGGACTCAAAACACTCAGCTGATTTATTGCCTATTTCGCTGGAGGTGTTTACTGTACATGGCGCAGGCCTCGGTAACGATTTGAACATTTCTCAATATCAGCCACAACACTTAATGATATGTTAGGCCTGCACATCTCAGCCAGTGAATACAACCTTCTCCAAGTGGGGAAAGTTGCAGAATCATTATGTGAACACCTGCAGGTACGTATTGGTACACAACGCTGCCGTGGTTCATCACGCCAGAACGATCCGTCGGTATGCGACTGCTGACGAATTCTAGTCTGCAGAAAAACTGCTGCAGAGCACACACATAATTTTCATCTGTGCTTAATTAGAAGCAATAAAAAGATTGGTATGTTTTTCCAAAATGCATCCAAATAGTGGGAGGGGACTCACTTTTGACATGAATCCGTGATACATCCCTCCTCCACCACCACCACCACCACCACCTCTTTCTCTCTCTCGCTGTGCCCCAGATCTGTGATGTACACTAGTGACCTCTTTCCCCTCTTCACTCAGACAGAAGCATGTACACACATAACCATGCAACACCTCCCCCCCCCCTGCATTTCCCATAGCATCAGATCCACTATGCTCGAGCTTGTGACCCCTTATCATGAAGTCTGCTTGTCTACCTGCTCAAGACTTGAGTTGTGAGGGATTTTTCCATCTCAGATTGGTTCATTTGAAGGAATTTTAGAGGCCCAAGGAGCTAAAAGTATCCAGTATTTCACAGGAGAAAAGTAACATGTATATTTCTTTCTTATTCCTTTAATAATCCTGTGACCCCCTTAGATTAATCGTGGGACCGATGACTGGTGTAGAGCATGGGCAAATAGCTGTGTATGAGACTTCTTTGACCTGCTTCATACATGATCCTAAAGCCACGTTTCCTCTGCGTGGTACGGCTCTCATTTCAGCGGCAACCAAACAGAGAAGCGTCTACACTTTGTCAATTGTCCGGCGTGGTGTACGGTGTAGTTTTGCGAGCTGCGGTTTATTTTTAAAATCTGGGTTGAGTGGATTCAAAATTGCGGTTTCTATTGACGGTGACTTGGCTATTTAAAAATGGCAGGTTTGTGCAGGATGTCTCGTGTTGCGCTAGTGGAGTGGTTCTGTTGGTTCCATCCAGAACTTTTTTCGAATGGAAACGCTAAAATAACTGTTCTAATGTGTAACGAACTGAACTGAACTTGGACTGCTTGGCAGAAACGTGGCTTTACACCATTTCTTCAGAAGGTTACATACTTAAGCGTAGATTTTAAAGTCTTATCTCGCTCCTTCGTCAAGGATGCCAACTTGATCACAATAAATTTGTGATGAAACGTAGGCAAAAAATCCCCCCCAAAAACACTCAAAATTTGTCAAGAAACTTCTCAAATCTTGCACCATAATCCGCTTCATTGTTGTTGATCTGTATGTTTCAAAGCTTTTTCCCCCTTCTAGTTCAAAAGCTCAGCTGAGTGTAGTGTAATTAGGGAGTTGTTAGTTTGATAGACAAAAGAAATATCTCTTAGTGTTCCTTTAAATGACCTTTTTATTCTTACGTAGACTATCAATGCGAGTTTAAAAATGTGCTTTTCTTCTAGTTCATTTTCTTTTTCAAAAAGTAGTCTGCAGCTGTTCTGGAGTCAGTGGGAAAAAGTTCATCTGACCAACAGTAAGATGGCCGCTATATGGTCCAGTTAGTTGTCCCCATGGGTGTATAAAGAGAGCCGGATACAGCAATGGAGGCTCCCGTTCATTCCTATGAGAGTGTCTCAGTGGAGCATGAGTGATAAAGTACCCGGATCATCCGGCGATCTTCCGCATCCATCGGGCCCATAGAGCAGGCGCTGTAGCGTTTCCTTTAACTTCGCCTCCCAGCTCTCGATCCAGCCTCGGTCTAGGTCTCATTCACATGAACAGAGGAAGGGAAATTTGGCTATTAGTGCATTTTACAACTTTTAGGACCATACTGGGAAGTTGATTTACCTAAAAAAATGTTTCTGCTGAGTTACAGACGTCTCTTTCCCAGTGTAAGTCTATGGGGAAAAGTCTTTTTGGGCCCAATGGCATCACGTGACGGACACGTCCACTATAAAAACTTGCGCCCTTCCTGCGGGCTTGGTTTCCACCTCGACCTAAACCTGAAGGAACCAGATTAGCCGAAGGATCGGGGGGGAGCAGGTAGTACCTCAGGTAGTCCCGCCCGGAGACGAGCACATGATACCGGCCGTAGACCGGCTGGAAGTTTGCAGCTGACAGAAGTTTTGTTGTTTACATTTACATTTCAGGGAAAGTGCTACAGTATTTGGCAGACATACGTATGTTCAGTTTAATGTGTTGGAAAAAGAAGGGTTATGATAATTCAAGGTCTGTTTGTGTGTGTTTGTGTACAGGTCGGGGGGGAGTTGTTTAGGCAAGACAAATGTTCTGGGAATTTCGATGAGATAGTGAGAAACATGTTGCACTCAATGGCAGGGTTCCACATCACCCTGAGAAGTGATATGTAGATCATTTCTCATCCGACACACAGTATCTGGCAGCCGTCCTCCGTCTTCCTGGGTGGCCCTGGCGTATCCACCTACAGCACGGAGCTTAGCTGTTAAACATACACACGCATTCACACTCTCAGACGCACACCTTTTGCTTGTAAATCACTCAAAGTACACATTTTTTTCACCCCTGTATGTGAGGTGTGCTCTTCAGGTGCTCTCAACTGCAAATTAGCATTAGCAAATCCTGCTAACGAAAACATTTAGTTGGACAACAACTTGGTGTTTTAGTCAGGGTGCTAAATTAGAATGAATTTAAATGAATGTGCTCTTTTCTTTGGACTGGGATGGGAGTGTAACCCATTTAGGAGTCTACTGTATGTAAATCTTCTTCTTGAAGCTCTTTAAGGGGAGTCCAGATTAGAAAAACGTAAAAGATTTAAAGCAACCCGACACCTACTGGGTCATAGGTAGCACGCTTTGTGAACAAAGGGGCCAATTAACTCTTTTCTGCCTCATTCACTAAGGCCCTCACAATGCCCGAGCCTCCTTCAACGTCTACAATACCGCCATTCACGCAGCCCCTCAGACTGAAGGGAAGCTAACTTATCCCTGTAACCCAACCTGCGCGGCTAATGCTAAAGCAGCCTCGCTACTGATCCGTTAAGCTAACGGTAAAGCTGTCGGAAGCAGAGCCGGTGTTCGGCTGCGACTTGATCTCACTCTGTGCGTTTAACGGGAGATTTGAGATAGAGAAGAGCTCAGATTAGAGAATGACTGGAAGATAGAAATCAATTTAGTGTCAAGGGTAGAAATCTTAGTTTGTCCTATTGGCTTTGGTAGGAAGAGCAAACTCCCCTTCCTCTTAAAAACATCTCTCAATGGAAACCGAACCTGAAAGAGCACCTTTAGACTTCACAACACATGCTCAGCTTCAAGTTGAGGTATACCTAGCTAAAATAATGCAGCTTAATACAACAGTCCTGCAATAAATCCAACCCGAAGGTTACAACAGGGCTTAAGCTTCGGGCAAGTAGCTGAGATGTTTTACTTGTGCGATAGCCAAACCTACTCTTTTTAGATTAAAAAATATATAAAATCAACAGGGATTTGGACAGTTATTATAATTTATTAACATTCAAAACATACAAGTAATATGCTCCCCTCAAAGCCACCAGACTCCATTGACAGAAACAGTTATTTTACCTCACTGGTCATTGAAAAACACACTTCATTCAAACAAATAAAACTCATCAAAACCGTCTTGGTTAGTCATGATCAGGGATCAGAGATTAGAAAGTAGATGTCAAGCCCTGTACAATGCTGTTTTAGAGAGATGTTGGTGTCTGTAGTTGGTAGTGCTGTTGAATTGTGTCGCGTTAATACCGACAGGTGTTTCTAATATTTTATACCGATGAGGGTAGATTCAAATCAATGCAACAGAACCAGAGATATCGGCTTTTTGATTCCATGCATTCGTCTTCCTTGACAAAACCTGAAGCCTACATTACCCACAATGCAGCTCGACTTTCGACAGTTCGGTTGGAGATTTGGGTGTGTCATGCTAGTAGCTGCTAATGTAGCCTGGAGCTGCTAGCCATGCGGGATACAGAGGTCTCATTTATTTCTAACTCCACCTGCAGTTTTCAAACTTTCAAAAAGTCCTCAGACCCCACCGATGCTGACTCAAGTGACATCACTTGAGGCAATTGTGCAGCTCCTTCTGGAGCCACAAAAGGCTTTATACAACTTCTTTCACATATGTAGTAGTAGGCCTACTCCCGAACGCCTTCTTCTTGATACCTGGCCTGTACTCGTCTCTTTAAGACCCGACCCGACTCAACCCGACTGATATATTGCCATTTTGAGACCCAAATTTGTTACTGACCGTTCAGGCTAAAGGCCCCGGACACACCCAGTCGACGGACAGTTTTTGCGGTGTATCCCGCACCGTCTAGTCTGCCATGTTGGAGTTTTTTTTGGCTGATTCAGCATGTTGAATGTTGAAATGTTGAATGTTGAATTGAAGTAAAGTCAAGAGGAAAAACACATCTTCATCTCATCTGATCATTCCAACACACGGATATTTTCACAGCGTCATGAACATCTGGAATGAAGTTAAGTGGTGAGTGAGAGTGGTGTGGAAATGGTCTGCAGACGCCGCTTTGTTTCATGTACGTATCATAACAACGGCTTCTATATCCGCCGTCCTCGGTCTTCCGCTTTCCCTTGTTTGAATGATGAATACATACTACCGCCTGCTGGTGTGGAGAGTTATTTCCTCTCATGCAGGAGCAGAACGTACATACTAACTGGCAATCGGCTGTCGTCTTTGCGGAGTGTTCGAGTGCAACTTTTTGGCCAAGACAAAGACGACGTGAGGCGACTCAACAGTCGGCCTTCATCGCCGCTCTTGGATGTCGGTTTGGTGAGTCTGGGCCTTTAGACCCGACCCAACTGAACCCAACTGGTATTGGCAATTTTGAGATCTCCTTCTTCTTCTATTGATTGTCTCAGTCTTACAGTTTTTACTTTTCCAATGAAAACTATCACTATCAAACCTCACTATCAGTTTGACATTCCTGCTCTATACTGATCTTATTCACCTTATCTACAGTATGCCCCCCTGTGTGTTGTTGGTCAGAGTCTTCCTCAGAAGTAGAGGCGTTTTCAGTTCGAAGTGGAGTCTCACTCTCCAACCACCAGCAGGTCTCTGACCTACAAAGTCACCAGGTTTTAACCGTTCCCCAGGGGCCCCTTAAGCCCCTCACATGGAGCAAAGTAGTGTCTGGGGGACTGTTCAAAACCTCAAAGGGTGTGTGTGTGAAAGACAATGTGTGTGTGTGTGGCCTCTGGTCCAGTAAAAAACCTGCAACAGGTTACAATCCATCTCACTCGGTTTGTGTCGACATGCGGCTCCTCCTGACGCTAGGAACCCATCCGTCCCTTTGTGAGAGGCTGCGTGAGACCCCCCGTAGGGAGGACTGTGGTGGAGAAGATGAGCAGAGCATTGTGATGTGGTGTTTTTACCGTAGCTACCGAGAGAATAGCATTACCATTCAAAAGGCCTGCTGTCGCGGTCGGAGGGGGTTTAACAGGGTTTTAATTCTGCTCCTCTGTTAGGAGCTGATCCTCTGCTGCTTTTACACACCAGTCCGCTGTGTGTTGCTTCACATACTCTATTCTATTTTTCAAGCATTAAAGGTCCCATATTGTAAAAGTGAGATTTTCATGTATTTTTCCATCCATGGAGCAATACACACAGCCCGTATTCAGAAACTGTGCGTCTGAAACAAGCCGCCAGGATTTCTGTCCCTTTGTGATGTCACAAATCTACAATATTTAGACCTTGCAAAAACTCCTGAACTATTCAAGGCCAATGCCTAACCTTCACCATCTCGCGAGCAATTTGTGGGTTACCTTCTGGACGCGACCCTATTTCTATGTCCGGAGCACAGCTGCCCACATGGGGTCAAAGGTCGCCCTCAGCTGACCTGGAATTGTGTGTCTCTCTCTCTCTGTTTCACACATTAAACATTTCTATCATCAGCGTCCCGTCGACGTGGATGAGAGCAGGAAGAGTAGCGATAGGAGAAGAGACGAGACGAGATGGAACAATGACGAGAGAGAGAAGGAAATAGACTGAGCCGACGGGAGAGTGGGGAATAGAACGAGTGACAGAAGGACGGACGGGAGTTATTGTGGGCGCGGGGACAAAAGAAGATATAAAGAGACGGTCGTATATCTGTCAGTGTTGAGTCGAGGGCTGTTCAGCGTCTTTATCTGCTAAAGGTCGTGGACTGATTCACACACACACACGGCTGACCTCAGCGTGCTGAGGAACTGTTCATTAGTCTTCAAAGAGGCTGCAAATTTCTATTTGTGTGAGTGTGTGTGTGTGTGTGTGTGTGTGTGCGTGCGTTAGTGGGCGAGTGGGTCAATAGCCTCACATCAACTCAATTTATTGACTTTTTTGCATCACTATGAAAAGCCGTAAATTACCAGGGCGATCCTGATCGGCTGGCCTCCCTCTTTCTTCTCTCTCTCTCTCTCTCTCTCCTCCCCCTCACTCCTGCTGTCTCTCTCTCTCTCCCTCTCTCTCACAGTAGGGCAGAGGGAGGATGAAAGGGTCAAAATGTCACTTTGAGGGCTTTATGACATTTTTTCACTATTTATTTGAAAAAAATTAAATGTTACATTACAGACTATAAATATGTTGAATGTCTGTTACAGTAAAAATCACC
>CAKAKR010022966.1:0-18398 GCA_916700685.1 Adelosebastes latens
CTCTCTCTCTCTCTCTCTCTCTCTCTCTCTCTCTCTCTCTCTCTCTCTCTTTATTCCTCTCCCATCTCCAGTAGAAGTGAAATTACTCTCCAGCCAGGCAGCGAGGTCAGAGTGTCTGGCCTCTGTTATTTGTCTTCTCCTCCTCTACATTGTGTGTGAGTGTGTGTTTGTGTGTGAATGTACTAGAGAGAGAGGGCGAGAGAGTCTCGGCACATGTTCAGCAGAATTATTAACTGATTCTCACTAATATTCCACATTCATAAATGAGCCACCACTCCGCCACCGCGCTTAAAGACGCTCTGAGTGTTTAAACTGGATTTAGAGACTAATGCACAGCAGAACAACCAATATAATAGTTCATTGAATAAGAAAGCAATAAGAGATGGGTATTTAAGATAATAAAGGATAAATAAAATACAAATAACAATAAAAATAAATAAATAAAAATTATGAAACTACACAAAATAAACAGATTGTATTAAAATAATGAAATTTTGATTAAATAAAATAGAATAAAAGAGATAATGATCAGCAATAAAATGCTGATTAAACAAAGTAGAGTAAAATAAACACTATAATGATGATGACAAATAAAATAAGTATAAACAATAAAACCATAAATGTATAAAATCATAAAACATTACATAAAAGCCAGACTAAATAGATGGGTTTTTAGAACATCATATATTGATGGTTTTTGATTCAACTTAATTCAATGCAACTTTATTTATCCCTGCAAAGATAACTGCACGAACAACGCAGAAAAACACTAAACTATGAAAACAACAACACAACAAATTGCTGCAAATTTGCTTCTAGTTGTTCTGCAAAATCTGTTAAAATCACCTTCAAAGACGCTCCAAAAGATCAGTTACATCTGTTAATTCTTCTTGCTTTTTATGTCTTCGTAAAGTATTTTGTAACTTGTTCTTGTGCTATATAAATAAAGTTATTATTATTATATTATCTAATAATCTAACATTCAGGTAAGTTTCCATCTATTAGGGCTGTCAGTCATTTAAAGTATTTAATCACGATTAATCACACATTTTTTATCTGTTCAAAATGTACCTTAAAGAAAGATTTGTCAAGTATTTAATCCTCTTATCAACATGGGAGTGGACAAATATGCTGCTTTATGTAAATGTATGTATATATTTAGTATTGGAAATCAATTATCAACACAAAACAATGACAGATATTGATCCAGAAACCCTCACAGGTACTGCATTTAGCATAAAACAATATGCTCAAATCATAACATGGCAAACTGCAGCCCAACAGGCAACAACAGCTGTCAGTGTGTCAGTGTGCTGACTTGACTATGACTTGCCCCAAACTGCATGTGATTATCATAAAGACATGGTTGGTACCGGTGGATTCATTGTTGGGTTTTCTAGTTTCATATGATATATATAAATATATATATATATATATATATATATTTTTTTTTTAGATATATTCTTTTGTATTTTTATATTTTTTGAGAATTCATTTTTAAGATTTATTTACCTTTTTTAAAAAAATATATTTTAGTATTTTTAAAATAGTTTTTTGTGTGTTTTTGAGATTTGTCTCCTGCATGTTTTATATATATTTTTTAGATTTTAAAGATTTATTTTTAGATTTTTTTTTTAGATTTCATTTTTGTATTTTTAATACTTTTTTCCATTTTTTAAATTTATTTTATTATTTTGAAGATTCATTTTTTGTGTGTTTTTGAGCTTTAAAACTGAATGGATTCAGTGTGTCAGTGTGCTGACTTGACCCCAAACTGCATGTGATTATTTCTTTTTACGTAATAAACTGAAAAATGCCTTTGTTCTTGCAGAGAGTAAGAGGAGAAGATTAATAACAGCTTTATATTTAAGAGCGATGTCACGCTCTTCATTTAACTTTCTGCAAGAAAGCATATTAGATAATTTCCCAAAACGATTGATCCTCTGAGGATCATGAATATTAGGGGAGTAGTCGTTGGGACATCTTGATCAGAGTGGTTGTTCTGAGATTCTTCTCTTCTTGTCCTACATGTGTCTTCTCTTCATAAAGCACATGAAGGATCCTGTTTTATCTTTGATTCCATGTAAATGAGTCTAAATTAAAGCCGCAGGGTGTTGTGGGTGATGAAGGTTCACCTGTTAGTCAAATGTAATATATGGAAATTATATTTTAGAACACTTTCCTCCAGATTATGAAATATATTTTAGAGCGGGAGTTATGAGCAACATATGGAGGTTTTCATTCACCGTTTTGCAATTACATTCAAAGCGTTCCTGTCTGCTCCTCCACTCTGCATGGAGAGGTGATTTATCTGTGCGCTTCTATTCATTCTGAATGGGAGCGGTGACGCCGGGCTCCCTCAGCTCTCTGACAAGCGGTACAGCAGAGAGCCGGCAGAGAGCGGAGCAGCGGCAGCAGCTCCTGGAGGAGCTCCGCCACATGAATAATCACCCAGACGCTGCTAGATAGCTCCGCTCTCCTTGGGCCTTCCAGCAGATGCTATGCTAACAAATGGGAGCAGTCAAACCAGAGCTAATGGGAAAAAGTTTCCTGTTTTCACCCCAAAAAAAAAAAAACACTGCACAGGTCCCTCGCATGCACACAAACACACAAACACACAAACACACACAAACAGTGTCAGCCGGCTGCGATTACGGCGGTAAACAGAGGGAGGTGGAGCCGCTGTAAACACCACACTCACCAGGAGAACCACAGGAGGAAACTACCTAGTTTTCACCTGTTTCTTATGCAGCTCCTTGTGAGGCAGATTAACATAAAGTGAGTGAATCCACTTCCTGCTTCCCAGAGGATGAACCCTTTAATGACCTCATGATCTTTCCTCGACCGCCGGCCGTCTCAGAATAGATAAATCATCAGTGTGTTGTCACTTTTGAGCATTGACCATTACAACTTCTACGACCTTCTCTGCAGTGTCAACAGCTATCATCACTCAGATACAGTAGGTAGGTTTTAGTTTTCCTAGGATGCTACCTCCGGGTCTGAAAAGTGCCTTAAACTTGCATTCTCTCTAGCAGCCAGCAGGGGGCGACTCCTCTGGTTGCTAAAAGAAGTCTGGTTGTATAGAAGTCTATGAGAAAATGAGCCTACTTCTCACTTGATTTATTACCTCAGTAAACATTGTAAACATGAGTTTATGGTCTCAATCTCTAGTTTCAAGTCTTCTTCAATACAGCATGATGTTCATTTAGTAAATGATGGTCTCATTTAGAGTCAGATAGACCATAAAGCAGAGGATGCTTTAGGGCGGGGCTACCTTGTGATTGACAGGTCGCTACCACGGCGTTGTCCGGTCTGGGAGTTGTCCGTGTTTTTCGTCTTACAACTTTAACCCTTTCACAGTCTGTTTTCACTTCATCAAAGTTAATCAGAACATTTTGGTCGCCTAAAAAATGTCTTATTCAGTGTTTGGTTGTATTTAGCTCCACTCTCACATGGCAACGGCCAAAATGCCGAACTCGAGGCTTCAAAACCGTAGTCCACAAACCAATGGGTGACGTCACGGTGACTACGGCCACTTCTTATCTACAGTCTATGAGTTGCAAATGCAAAATTAAATCTCCTTTTTCTATTAGTCTGATATTCAGATCCTATTAATTAGTTTACATTAGATCTTTAAGGTACGACACTGTTAATCCTTGCTGTGTTAAGGTGGACAGAATTTAATAATTCAAATTAAAATATTATGAAATGCTATATGTTGGTGTTCACCACTTACTGCACTGCTGAAACTCCATTTTAACAAGTCATTGAGGCAATTATCGAGTCTTAAATCAATAAGTTTCAAAATATCCCTTGAAGCAAGTGTAATTTCTCTGATTCTGGTGGAGCGATCTGTCTAATTACGTCTTGTTTCATGTTCCTGACACTAATTTCTAGGAAACTCCTGAAACAGAGTTTAATGATCAGCTTTAATGTGAGGCCAAACGGCCGGTTGAGACGGAGGTTTAATGGAATCTAAAATCCAGAGGATCCCGTCCAGAAGTGTGTTGTTGTTAAAGAAGAAGAGCGGCTCTCTCTATTATCATTTAAAGTGTTTTATTTTGTAGGAGGAGAGGTTATGTTTCCTCACATGTTTCTTGTTTTGGCACCGAACTCTTTAAAAAAAAGACATGTTGGAAAAATCCCGTGTCCTTCCTTTCAGAGAGAGCGCCGTCTCGCCGCTGTTTGAAAGAGACACACTGACACCCCCGACTCTGACAGAACACGTTCTGTGATCATTTAAAAAAAAAGAGAAAAGAGTAAAATCAGCCCACCCCAAAGCAATTGCTCATAAATCTCAACACAAATTATTCCGCTCCGGAACAAAGCGATGAATTATTCAGAAACGACTTCTGAGAGAGAAAGAGCACGGAGCTGAAAACCCCAAAGTAAATACGTAATCAAAAGCCTTCAGAAAGCTCGGCTGTCTAAAAATATGCTTAGACACAGGAATTCTTCCCTTCCACAGACATAATTATACAAATTGCTCCGCGTCTCGTTAACAAGAGAGGGGGGTAATTCGTATTAGCCATTCATAGCCTATTAATCTAATAAACTAGTTGGCTCTGTGTGTGTGTGTGTGTGTGTGTGTGTGTGTGTGTGCGTGTGTGTGTGTGTGTGCGGATATGGCTCTGTGTAATGAATTTCTATTAGATTTGTGTTTATTCCCCTCGTGCTGATAGGGGAGATGGGGGTAATGACTGAACTGGGTTTTTTGCCACTGCAGACGCATTCAAAAACACATTCAGCAGCGAGGGGAGAGGCCATCAATCAGCCTAATCCAATCAAATCGAGTATTTGATGACCCACGAAAACCTTGTATATAATTTATATCTGTAATTTATCTCATTTCTATAATTTCGTAACAGTTTACAGCTGAATTTGCGGGCAGTTTTACGACCCCCCCGCCAGAGGGAGGGAGGTGAGGTGACTCCTGGTCGCCACGGCGGCTTCAAAAAACACATTTTCTTTTTTAAAAGCAGGGAATAACTCTAAAGGGTTGTTGGTTACCTGCCAAAGAGGCAGCGCTGTCAAGCTGGCAGGGCAGAACAATTTAGCAGTGGAACAGCGGCGGTAATTTCCCACCCAGGCTCCAGCAACATGTCGGTGTGTTTCCTCCGTAAACTGTTGGTCCAGATGTTCCTGATGCTGAGAGCTGAGACTTTGGAGACGCAGAGTTTGTGCAGGATTTAGTGGCCTTGGAGGGTTCAAATGTAATCTCACTAAATGAACAGTATATTGTAGATAACAACAAGTAGTTCCATCAGATTTTAGTTTCATCTCTGTACCGACATCTGATGTTGAACCATTCCTTTAATATGATAAACTTGCTGTTGGATCAGGGTGTTTGGGTTGTAAGGTATCATTCATTAATGTGTAAAGCAATTCTGTTTTTCTTATTTAAATAAAAGCGGATATCTTGGAGATACATGTCTTTTATGACAGGAGTTACCGTATCCTCATATCCATAACCTCGTATTATATCTTACAAAAAGTTATTCCTCATTTGTTGTGTGTTTTCCGACAAATGTCCAGCAACTCGTGTCAATCACCGTTTGTTACATGCATACAGTCTTTTCAAAATAAACTTCACAGGAAACTACTTAGTTAGGTTTAGGAAACGATGGTGGTTTGGGTTGAAATAACTACTGAAGTATGGAAGTTTCTCCTTACTGCAATAGCTAAATAACTACTCATTTATTTTATATTCATTATTTTAATATTTTATTTATTGCATATTATTTTATAATAATATAATTTATATATATATACATATATATATGTATATATATATATTTTTATATATATATGAAACATTTGATTATTATTGTTATTAGGGTTCAAGCCCCAAAGGGCTTTGTGCTGGTTTATTATTATTATTATTATTATTATTATTATTTATTTTATATATTTTGTTGTATTCTTATTTATTTATGTATTATTATTATTATTATTATTATTATTATTATTATTATTATTATTATTATTATTATTCATTTATATATTATTTGGTATTATATTTATTATTATTATATTTTTTGATTTATTTAAGATGTTATTAATAGAATTATTATGACTATTATTTCATCCTTTTTTAGTTTTTGTTTTCTTTGTTTGGTTTGTTACGTATCCTGTCAAACTCTGTACGTCACCTTGTTCTCTTCGTCTTTTCTTGGGTATTCCCCCCTGTTCTTATCATTGTTGTATCACCTATACTGTGCCATACTGGTCAAGCTATAACAGGCCTTCACATACAGTTAAATGTTCTGTATTTGCATTCAGTTTTGACCCTTGATGCACCTTGTATTTGTTCATTCAGAGGACACTTGATTTTAGTCTTTTTAAGATTTTTGGCAACATAGCAAGAGAGAGAAGAGGTTCAACATGCAGCAGGATTAAAACCTCGGACGTTGTGGTTCATTCATGGTTTGTGCTTTAGCAGCTGAGCCGACACGATTCCTCTTTATCCTCTCTGAACAATTTCAAACTTTGTTCTTTCTTACTTCCCTTTTGTGTGCAGGTTCCTGGGAGCGTTCTGGAACCGGGTCTAGTCGACCTCCGCCAGATCAGCCCGGTCCCAGTCGGTCCCGTGGCCCCGCCGCCAGATGACTCGTGGGAATGGGATGACACCGATATGACAATCACAGAGCTGGATCCACAAGAAGTACCAGACCACGACCTTATGCACGACCTCTCCTCACAACCACACCTGCCTTCGGACACCAGACTCTCCAACGGGAATCAACCTGACGGGACTGGAAACAGCGTCCCAGCCAATCAGAGTCCTGAGATGATGAGGGGTGGATCTTCATCAGAGGTTCAGCCCAGTGTGATTTACCAAACTCTTCCTCCTAACAACAACAACATCTACCAGGTGTACAGCCTCCACACTGTGGAACTCTACAAACAGCCTCAGTTTCCTCTCTCTTCCTCCTCGATGCACAAAACCAAATCAGGGAAACGCAAACAGCACCTCCTGCTGAAGAGCCTGAGTAAGGACTCCTCCTTCTCCTCCATTGAGTCCCTCCCGGACCTCCTGGGAGGTTTGACGTCAAACGGCCGACGGGGAAACGTCGGATACCGGGACGGGGAGAGCGAGAAGGAGAGCGGCAGAGGAAGCGGCCAGTCGGCGAGCAGTCGGCGGTCCGAGGGCGAGAGCGGGATCGTTAGCGATACAGGAGACACGGAGACAACGACGATGACCTCGGAAATCCAGGGAGAGGAGGAGGAGGATCAGGGAGAAGAGGAGGAGGAGGAGGAGGAGGAGGAAATGAAGCATCATTTGGCTCTGCACAAAGACAATGTCACCAGGTACAACCAAAGAAGCAAGAAGGAGGAGAGTGTGAAGGAGAAAGGATGGAGGAGGGATGAAATGAGAAGAAACAGAGAGGAGGAGAAGAGGAGGAGGCCCAGGAGGGGAGGAGGTGAGGCGGTTGAGATCCTCATCAACGGGCGTGGAATCCTGACTCCCGCTGACTCCGACTCCGACTTTGAGGTGGGAGGCGTGGACTCCTCCAAGCCCTTTATGTCCCGCAGTGACATCACAGAGTTAAACGTTGAGCAGTTGAGCGGTTTGGAGACTCCTCCTGCTCTCAGCCGCCGGGCCTCCAGTCCGGTTCTGTCTCTGGGCTCCTCTCTGGAGTCCCTGCTGGCTCTGGGTGGGGAGTTATTCCCCTCCAAGGACCAGCTGCACCGTAGCGCCTCGCTGGAGAGCTGCCTGGTCCCGTGTCGTAGCGCCGAGGAGACGGGAGGCAGCCTGGCCAGCCTCGGGGAGCTGGACCTGGGTCAGAGCAGGGAGGTGGGAGGAGGTGAACCAGGAGAGGAGAAGAACAACCAAAGTGTGCAAGGAGAAGCTTCCTCTGGGGAGCTGAGCCGGAGAACTCTGGACCTCCTGAAGCGCCTGGAGAACATCCAGAGTCCTCTGGCGGCACAAATGACCCGCAGTGTTTCTGACATGACGCTCCGGAGCAGCTCCCTGCAGCGGAGCAGACTCCCCGCCTCGCCCTCCCTCGGCGGTCGTCACGCACCCCTTTCCGGGATTTCCGGCTGTTCGCGTAAAGGACCGCCGTCCCTGATCAACGAGAGCTCGGCGACGGCGTCGCTGACGGAGCTGAGCAGCACCGAGGACTCGTCTCTGGGCTCTGAAGATTTCGCGATGCTCAGAAATCAGCGCCACCTCTTCCTGGATCCCGCCGCCGCAGCCAACGCCAACTCCAGCTCTTATAGGAAGCGTTGCCACGGAAACAGCCGAGCTGGGATGGATGAAGCGGACGCGGCGAGCTTGAGCCTGGTGGTGAACGTCTCCTGTACGTCGGCGTGCACAGATGAAGACGAGGACGACAGCGACCTTCTGTCTTCCTCCACTCTTACGCTCACCGAGGAGGAGCTCGGCGTTCGGGACGGAGAGGACGAAGAGGAGGAGAGGTTGAGCGGTATCTCCTCTGGTAACGATGACGATGACGATGAAGAGGAGATGGAGGGGTCGTACGTTCTGGGGCTGGAGTACATGAAGAGGGAGCTGCAGAGTTGGATCCGAACTCCTCGAACCTCGTCGTCCTCTAAAACAGAGGCAGGCCTCCGGGACGAGCTGCAGTGTGGGCCCAACCTGTCCTCCACCTTCATCTCCTCCTCCTCCTCCTCTCAGAACAAGGAGCAGCACTGCTTTCAGAACCGCTCAAAATTAATAGAAACCAACACTAATAGTGGCAACAACAAGAGAGATCAGGAAGAGCAGGAGGAAGATGAGGAGAACCGGAGGAACGCAACGAGAAGCTACATCAGCCAGTTTGTGGACGACGTGGAGAACGGGAACGTGGACCAGAGCTGCTTGAAAGGGAAAGACGAGGACGACGAGCTCCTCCGAGAGGAGTCGAGCGTGTTCACGAAGAAAGGAGAGTCGGTGAGGGAGACGTACGTGTTCGCCAAAACCGGAGAGTCGGTTGAGGATGTCGGAGACTTGATAGTGAAAACAGAATCAACTTCCTGCGAGCTCCTCCCCTTCCTGTCCAAGCGTGGCTCGTCTTTAGTGGGACAGCTGAGAGGGGAGCTGCCCTGCCACAGCGCCTCTCTCCCATCGCCTCCTTCCCTCTCGCCCGTCGACGACTGCAGATCCCACGATGCCTCACCGGGCGGCAGGCCAGCAGCGGCCGGGGGACGGAAGGCCATCACCAGCCAGGAAAAGTTCAAATTCTCCTCTTTCGTGACGGAGGAGACGAGGAGGGAAGTCAGAGACAAAGAATCGTCCCTGCCTCCCAAAAAACGTCACAGTTCTCACAGTTCTCACTCGTCCTGCTGCAGCCACCTCCCGTCGCCGTCCTCCCTCCGCCCACGCTGCGTAGACGACGGCAGGAAGGAGAACGTGCACGACTTTGTGATGGAGATTATTGACATGACCTCGGTTGCACTGAAGAGCAAAGAGAGTCAGCCCGAAGGCCCGAACCAGACCGACAACAGAGGGTCCGTTCCAGACCAGAGTCCTGCACCGCTAGCACAGATCAGAGACAAGGTACACAATGAATCATAAAACAGTCGACATCTTATGGATTTTATTACAGAGAAAACATGCTAATGTTGTTATATTGCAAATGCAAAACCCTAATGAAACCCTAATTAAAATAAGAGTTGAATATGGCTGCAGATAATAAGTGAAAGAACATAAAAGTCCCGTTTGACCTCAACGTATTCGGTACATTTTGAGGGCAAACGAATCCAAAAGTAGCAAAAAGTTATCTTGTTCACTGAGTTGGAGTAATTCAATAAATCGCATCACAGATCATAACTTTTAGGACGTAATGACTAATTTCTCTTTTGCGAGTGAAGTAATCTAAAAGCTAATCAGTTCTCAGTCTTCATTTTATTTCTGAAATCGGGCAGAAAAGTTTTCTCCTCTTGTAAAAGTGTAAAATATAAATACACTCAAAACGTTTTAATATGCAAATTAACACTCGATGGTTTCCTGGATGGTTTGGTGATTGTGTTGAAATTAAGACTGTCAATCCATTCAAATATTTAATCGGGATTAATCTGATCAAAATGTACCTTAAAGGGAGATTCATCAAGTATTTAATCCTCTTATCAACATGGGAGTGGACAAATATGCTGCTTTATGCAAATGTATGTATATATTTATTATTGGAAATCAATTAACAACACAAAACAATGACAAATACTGTCCAGAAACCCTCACAGGTACTGCATTTAGCATTAAACAATATGCTCCAATCATAACATGGCAAACTGCAGCCCATTTACATTCACATATCTGGAGGTCAGAGGTCAAGGGACCCCTTTGAAAATGGACATGACAATTTTTCCTCGCCAAAATTGAGTGCAAGTTTGGAGCGTTATTTAACCTCCTTCATGACAAGCTAGTCTGACATGGTTGGTACCGATGGATTCATCAGGTTTTATAGTTTCATATGATACCAGTATCTTCACTCTAGCTTTAAAACTGAGCCGCTACAACCTAAAAATCAAAGAACTATTCAAGAACTTTTCAAAAATAAAATAACAAAGTGCCTCTCACAAGACAAAGAACTTTAAAGCCAACAAAAACTTAAACAAAAGACATAAACTGGACCAGAATAGAAGTACAAATTCCATTAAAAAAAAATGTCCAATAATAAATATATACATATATTTGCATAAAGCAGCATATTTGTCCACTCCCATGTTGATAAGAGTATTAAATACTTGATGAATCTCCCTTTAAGGTTCATTTTGATCATATTAATCCCGATTAAATATTTGAATGGATTGACAGTCTTAATTTCAACACAATCACCAAACCATCCAGGAAACCATCAAGTGTTAATTTGCATATTAAAATGTTTTGAGTGTATTTATATTTTACACTTTTACAAGAGGAGCAAACTACAGCAGCATATTTGTCCACTCCCATGTTGATAAGAGAATTAAATATTTGACAAATCTCCCTTTAAGGTACATTCTGAACAGATAAAAAATGTTTGATTAATCGTGATTAAATATTTGATTGACAACCCTATTATGTTTACATCATATTAAAAATTAAATGAAATTAAACTAAATAAAATAAAAAGATATATACTAAAACTGTGTTTCATTCATTTAATTGTTTGTCCACAATCAGATGAACCTACAAACCCACTCAGCTCATTTTTATTTATAAAACTCAAACTCACAGATTTGTCTCCCTTCAGGCCTTGGATTCAGATAAGGAAAAACAAAAACTAAATCTTTACAAACTTTCTCCTTCCTCCTCCTCCTCCTCCTCCTTCAGGTCCTGGAACACTCCCACCGGCCTCTCCACCTCCGTAAGGGAGACTTCTACTCCTACCTGTCTCTCTCCTCCCATGACAGCGACTGTGGCGAGGTCAGCCAGTGCTCCGAGGACAAGAGCTCCTCTCCGGCGCCCTACAGCATCCCGTCTTACGCCACGCCGACACAAGGCCTCCGCAGCCCCAGCCCCAAACCACCCCCACCCCCAGCCTCAGCCCCGAGCTCTTCACAAGCACCAGACAGCACATAACAAACTCTCCTCCGTCTTCCAGACACTCCTCTCCTGGCCTTGACTCCAACAGCTGTGCTCTCGATTTGAAGTTTGCTGCCGGTAGCCACGCCGGGGAGCCGACTAGCCCCTCGCTATCCCTGCCCCCGAGCCCAGACATCAGGGACGAGGTGACCCTGTTTGCGGCCTGTACGGAGGAGGTCTACCTGGGCCCGCCTCTCTGCTACAGCATGGTGCTCACCAAGAAACCACGGCGCTTCATGCTGAAGGACAATGTGGAGTATTTGTCCTCCCTGGACCCTGACTATGAACTGAATCATAGTCTAGCTTACCTGGCTTGTTCAGAACCAGGTGATAGTCTGAGCTACCTGTCCCCCTCAAAGGAGTTGGACAGAGACCAGGATCACCTGTATTTCCAAGGATCCAGCCCCACAGAGGAGCCTTGTTACAGCTCCTTTTCCACCTCCTCGCCCTCAAACAGCGTCTCCGCCTCCCTCCGGAGGCCCGGCTCTGAACCAAAAGCTGACAACCCTTCCTCTCCTCCTCCCGTGTCCTCCGGCGGCGAGGAAGAGAGGCGAGGTGAGGACCCGTACCTCCTCTGTGATGTCGCTGGAGGAGAAGTCGCGGCCGCTGCGAGTGTCAGCGCGCCGCAGGAGGAGAGGAGTCGTAATGAGGGGCCTCCTTATCTTAATCCCCGGGCGCGTGTCGCCCCGATAGACTCCTCCGCAGCCGAATGTTTGGCAGATACTAAAACGCTTGAATCCAATATGGGCGCCGTAATGACCAAGATAAGTGTCTGCAGCTCCGCTACAAATCCCTCAAAAGAGCCAGCCACCACCGCCACGCGTATTAATCCCAAAATTAACTGCTCGGCGATGAGAGAGGCAGATAGGGAGGAGGGGGGGCGGCGGCGAGGAGAGGCGGATGCTCGGCGGGCGAAGCAGGAGGAGAAGGGGAGGAGAGGGCGGAGCGGCTCGCAGCAGGAAGCGAAGACGGCGGCGGAGAAGCAGGTTAGTGTTCCACGTATTAGCCTGATCTGCTATCTGGGGACATTATACGGGGCCTTGATACTGCACTTCACCTCTCTACTCCAGGTATTAGTCCCAGCCGAGCCCCTCAGTGGGGATGAATGTAATGAGGCCGGTGTGCATTTCTCTCATTTCCATTTGTGAGGCCGGACGGACGTGAGAGGTGCTGATATGCGTAACCTCCCCTCTCCTCCTCTTCCTCCTCCTTACCCTCTCTCCTTCTCGTCTACTCTTCACACTCCTCCTCCTCTGTTTCCTCTTCTTCCTCTACTCCACCCTTACTTCTTATTTCTCATCACCTCTTCCTCATCCCATCTTCTACCTTTCTCCTCCTCCTCATGCTTCATCTTCTCTCCTCTTGTCATCATCTCTCCCCACCTCTCTGCTCCTGTTTCTTCTTCTTCCTTCCTTCCTTCCTTTCTCATCATCTCTTCATCACCTTCTCAATGACTGTATTCTAAACCTCGTACTATACTAGTAGTACGTACTGATTTGGAAAAAAATGTAGTATGCAAACAAAAGCAAAATCTCCAGTATGCATCGGACCAGTCTACCTCGCGTACTGTATCCCACAATGCAAAGCGCTGGAACAGTACAGTCTACGCTCACAACAACAGCAGCAGCCAAAAACAGCACATCTTTTACATCGTAGCTATTTCATCACTAAATTCACTTCTGAGCATTTTTGAGGCGAGAAAATCAACTGTGTAGATTTTGAATATTGACAGTTTTACGATATTAGATGACGAATGGAACATTTGCTCCGACGTTTTCGGAGTTTAGAAGCTCTACAAACTGCCGTCACAGCTAGCTACAGCGCCTGCCGGGGTCGCTACCTCGCCAGCCGGGCCGTCACGCTCAGAGACCGCTATGAGCTGGAGCTCTCTAGAGACCGGTCTGTAGATGACTCACAGACCGCTATGAGCTGGAGCTCTCTAGAGACCGGTCTGTAGACGACTCACAGACCGCTATGAGCTGGAGCTCTCTAGAGACCGGTCTGTAGACGAGAGGCTTTTATTTCCTTGTTGACGGATAGTTTGTTTAAATATCACAACACAAATGTTCCATTATAGAATGAACAGGAACCTGTGATCATCTGCCTTTATGGAGTTGAAAAGCTCCACAATCGCCCGCGGGTGTAGCTCGCTGGAGAGCCGGCCGGTTACGCTCACAGCAGCAGGAAGTGGCGAGGGAAGAGGACACGGAAAGAGCCGCCTCTGACGGGGCAGAGAGATACCTGCTGAGACAACACCACCCTTTTTAACATTACTCTAATATCTGGAAGGAGATCAGTCCACTGTTTAGTTTCAGCTGGTTTAAAGGCTCCAGCCTCGTCTAGCATACTGCAAATACAGTACATCACTTTAACCGTCACATACTGCCTACTACTGAGGAACGCATTATGTACTGTGTACTGCATTCGTCAGTAGTAGGTAGTACGTGGTTTTGAATACAGCCAATGTCTCGTCCCTTCCTCTTTTTTCTTCTTTTTCACCTCCTCCTCACCTGTACTCTCCTCCCCTCTCTTTACCGTCTCCTCCCATCCTCTTATCCTCCTGCAGGTATCTTTCCTCTCTCTTCACTTTGCCACTTTCTTTTCCTCTGTTTTCCCTCCTCTAGTTGTTGTTCCTCCTCCTCCTCCTCCTCCGCCTCATCCCTCTCTCCTCCCTCAGGTGTTAATGAAAGGGGGGGGATTTGCAGACTTCTCAGTTTTTTGGTTAAAAGGTTAAGGTCCACAGAACAACATCAGCATAATTACTATCAGTCAGATATCATTAGGATTCATCAGCTAAGAGCTTCCCTCCGTCCCGCAGTGATCGTTCAATTCATTTCATCGCTGAATTAGCGTGTTTGTGCTCTTTTTTAAGTTTTCTATTTCCTCATGTAAATGAGTCTTTACCGTCTCTGCAGCCCTGCTGCCTCGTCTGGTTATCAACTTTTGACTCTGTTACAGAGGAACACGGCTCAGCTGAAGAGGCCTGTTTCACTTCGGATCCAGCAGCCTGTAGTTGTTTTTCACACAGTGCATGTTAATGTAGCGACGTGTCCTTTGTGCTACTTAAAGGACAGTAAATACAACTTTTACTGCACCATAGAACAAAATCACATGAATTCATATAGAGGTGGTTGATCAAAGTAATTATTAGTCGTCACTACATGCTGCAGCGTTCATTACATCCCTGTACAGAATGAACTATTATGATGACTAACCCCCTCTATGGACCGTTTTCACTCGCACGCCAGACGCAACACATCTATAGAGAGAGTCTACACCGGCTCTGTGAAGGCTCACGTCTCAGCTGCATTTGAGACTGAGATTTCTTTTCAGCATTTTTGTAATTTTAAGACTTTTTTTTTTAATTGTTTAAGTTTTTTTTAGTGTTTTTTTTTTAAGATTATTATTTTCTAAGATTATTTTTTATATATAATTTTAAAGTTTTATTTTTTGAATTTTTTGAGATTTTATTTTTGTATTTTTAAGACTTTTCTTTCCTTTTTTCTTATTTATTTTAATATATTTAATATATTTTTTGTGTGTTTTTGAGGAGGTTATTTGTGTTTTTGATTTTATATTTCCTGCATGTTTTAGATATCTTTTTTTTGTATTTTTCAAGTTTTATTTTTATATATCTTTGAGATTTAATTTCTGTATTTTTAAGACTTTTTTCCTTTTTTCTTATTTATTTTAATATTTTTAGGATTATTTTTGCATGTTTTTGAGGAGGTTATTTGTGTTTTTGAGATTTCTTTCCTGCATGTTTTAGATATTTTTTTAATTTATTTTGAGATTTCATTTTTGTATTTTAAATACTTTTTTTCCATTTATTTAATTTATTTTAATATTTTCAAGATTTTTTTCTTTTCCTATATGTTTTAGATATCTTTTTTTGTATTTTTAAAGTATGATTTTTATAGTTTTTTGAGATTTAATTTTTGTATTTTTAGGACATTTTTTTATTTTATTTTAATATTTTTAAATAATTTCTTTCTGCATTTTTGAGGTTTTCTTTTTGTGTTTTTGAGTCTGATAGTTTCCTCATTAGCTCCAAACAAAAGACAACAACAAAATGCAGAGATGGGGGTGGATGTGCTGCTAACACATGTGCAGTCATGCTGGCGTGTAAGCGTGACTACACATGCATGAGTGTGTCTGTGTTTGTGTGTGCGTGTTGGTGGATGTATGGGGAGGGATAATAGCTACACAAGTCTTTACAAAGCGATTAGTCGTGAACCAATTAAGAGAGCGGGGTGGAGTTGGGAGAGAATTGTTTTCGGCCTGATGCTCGTTGTTTTAATTTGCAACTTTTCATCAGTTTGGGCTCAAAGAAAGAACAAGCCGATTAGAAAACAAAGACAAACAACGTTTCAGCCCGATAATGCCGTTTTGATTTATTCTTCTCTCTCTTCTCTTGTTTGTCTCTCTCCTTTACTCGCTCTCTCGCCATCCATCGCCTCCCTCTCTCTCTCTCTCTCTCTCTCTCTGATGAAACAAACGTTTTCTCATTTTCAGCTGTATCATGTGTTTGCCTTCATGTGACTAAACAACGTCTCTGTTGTTCCTCTTCTCTCCATCTCTTCTTTTTCCCTTTACAACCCTCTTCTATCTTTTTATTTCTCCTTCTTTCTCTACACCTTTTTATTTATTTTCTCTCCCTCTCAGTCAGCTGTCAGTCACGCCACCAGAACAGCACAAACCTCAGTGAGACCACCTACCACGAGGACGAGGACCGTCAGAGTAAGTTAACACACACAGCGAACAAAATATGTCAAATCTGTTTTATCATTATCAGCATCATTTATTGATCGCTGGAGACTTTTAGTTGTGTGATTACTGAATGGGGTTCGGCAGCGTTCTGCTCTCAGACTAATAAATCAATCACAGGAAGTCAGAACTCAAAACAAAGGTTGTTTGTGTCGTTCAGGAGTCGGTTTCACCAAATTTGCAAGTTGCGATTTGCAACGTGAGTTCAAAACAAACACCACACTTCGGCTCCATCCAAACGAATACGTTCGCTCCAAAAATGCAGAATTGAACTGCACAACAGCTGCTAGTATAGACGACATGGTCAGCGACACCTGTAATTCCTTATCCATGTTGAATTAACCACTCGTAGTCGCACGGTAATCACGTTCAAATGAGGAATCAGGGAAGGACACATCGTGACTGATGAGACCCAATCAAGAAGCGAATGTGGGTGTCTGCATCATCGTTTTCATGGATCAACGTTTCTGCCCGGGCCAGACTGGGAACGTCAGCAGTGCGTGGTGGCTGCCTTGCTGAACTGCTGCGTGTCTCACGCTTGTGGCGTACACACCAGCAGCGAGATAGCCTTTCATAATGGCCATTTCACTTCAAAAGCTCCGAGTTTTAAAACGTATTAGTGTGGATGAAGCCTTATTGCCCCGCCAGACTCGCAGACTTCTCAAGCTAACGAGTCAGCTGCTAAAATAAAAGCGGTGGAGCCACATCACTCAGCAATCAAACATCTGTGTAACATGAAACTCATCGGCACAGTGATGAATCAGCATTCAAAGCTAACTTGTAGAACATGAAATCCCTAACTTTCCTGACCGGAGAAGAAACGTGATCATCTGCGTTCTTATTGCAAAAACATTCGCGAAAAACAAAATGTGTATAAATGTGAACCAGCGCTGCTCTTGGCTGCCGGTTTGGAGCTGCTTGGCACTCGCTGGCCTCCTCCTGTCGGAGCCAGTGTTGGGAAACACAAGTGGAACCAGACTGTGCATTAAAACAAGTATAAAGCAATGAGAAGGAAAGCTTTTAAACATGAACATTTCTTCTCCTTTTCTGACCCTGTTACACATCTGGAGAACAGACAACACTTTGTTGTTCTCAGTAAAATCACATCACAAGTCGTGTCCATGTTTTGACAGCAGTCATCAGTATCTGCTTCTTTAATAAGATCACATTCTTTACAGACATGTTGAGCCCCTCCTTTAGTTCATGTTTGATGTTATTCATCTTCAGTAAAATCTGTCACAAAGCGTTGGAGACCACTTTGATTGTCAGCTTTGACGCTGATTGACTGTTTTTACATTTGTTGAGTAATAATAAGTTCACTCTGCTCAGAGAGGAACATCGATGTAGATGTAGATGTTTCCTCTCCTTCATGAATATTTAAAATGAAATTACTGGAATATTCTCGTCCGGTGTTCAAATATATGAAATAACGCATCCAAAGGAGCTGTAATGTGTACATGATACTAGGATTATTTTATCGTTATTCCACAAAAAGGGACTTAAATGATTCATGCTTTTTATTAGATTATTTTTGTGCATTTTTGAGGGTTTTTTTTCTTTTTTAAAGAAATATAATACTAACTACTACATTTTTGAGAAATATTTTTGTATATTTAAAGTTGTATTTTTAAGACTTTTTCCCATTTTTTATTTTATTTTTGATGTTAGTATTTTTATGGTTGTTTTTTGTGCGTTTTCAAGTTTTTGAGATATCATTTTTTTGTATATTTAAAGTTTTATTTAAAAAAGAAATTTTATTGAATTTTTGTATTTGTTTGAATTTTTTCCATTTTTTTAATTTTATTTAATGTTAGTATTTTTATAGTTGTTTTTTGTGTGTTTTTTTAGGTTCTATTTTTGTGTTTTTGAGGGATTGTTTTCACATGTTTCTCTCAGCGTTCCCATGAATTATTAGATCATTTCAACAAAGCGTGATCAGGCTGAACTAAAGCAGCGAGCTTGTTTTGGTTTTCATCATCTTTTCTATTTTTAAACTCAAATCAAACCAGGAAGCTGCTGAACACGAACAAAGGCCGTCACTGACACACTCTGTGTGTGTGTGTGTGTGTGTGTGTGTGTGTGTGTGTATGTGTGATGTGGCCGCCCTATGGGCGCCTCC
>CAKAKR010022972.1:1285-39557 GCA_916700685.1 Adelosebastes latens
GATTCCTCAATGGGAAACCTTCCAGACGGAGGCACTCAAGGCGGACACCTGGTCATGCTGATGGGAGAGAATGGAAGATTCTCACCTATATGCTGGCAGTCAAAGAGGATCAGGAGAGTTGTCCGAAGTACTTTAGCAGGGAAACTTTGGCACTTGCAGATGGCATCGACAGTGCAGTTTTCTTAGCTACTCTCTACTCAGAAGTTACCACAGGTGATTGCACACGTAACAATTTGCCCATTGTGTGTGTAACAGATAATCACTCTCTTCTTGATGCTGTTAAGTGTGTTGGCCCAACACCTTACTACGCCGTGTATATACACACACACACACATACCCTATACGCACACACAAGGTGGAATACGGCTCCGTGTAGCTCAGACTTCAGAGCCAGCTTCAATAAAGTCAAACAATGAACCACAAGACACAGAAGATGTTTTGATAGATTTTTTCTCGACTTTTATATTTTTAAAAACAAACAAAAAATAACAGATTAAATAAAATTTACAGTAGACATATGCAATCATTGTGCACTTTAACTACTTCTTCTGATACGTTCTGCACAGCTGTCAACGAAAAACGCAAACACAATGGGGCGTCGGGGTGGAGCGGGGGGGGATGTGGGACAGTTGTGGGAGAGAGAGGAGAGGACCGAAGAAGTGAGGTAGAGGGCAGTAAGGAGGAAACAAATGTAGGAAAGAGGAGAGGAGGGGATGAAGAGGGAAGGAGTAAAGGATAAAGGAAGACCTAAACTTTTTCACTCAGGGGAAAGAAAGAAAAATCACTGAATATATAGATTTCTTTTATTCCTTACATCACTTATATAAATATATTGAATCCCAAAAAACAAAACAAAAAAAAAATTCTGAGAAAAAAAAAAAACAGCGCAATACAGAAACCCACAACAGCAGTAAGGCAAACAGAAAGCAAGAGAGGAGAGAGCAGTGAGAGAGTACATGAGAGGGACAGAGGAGCAGAGGCAGTATGAGACATGGCAAGAAAAGAGAGCGGTCGGTGGGGGAAAGCAGAGAGAGAGTGCGCAACTGTGCGTATGAAAATTTATAAATATGCGAGATTAAGAGACGACTGGGTGACGGAGAGTTGAGGAAGGAGAGAAAGCGTTGGCAGAAAAAGGAGGAATAGGAGGAAGGGTTGGAGAGCGGAGGAAGGAGGAGGAAGAGGAGGAGAAGGTTTGACTGAGGTCGACTGTCCAGTGTGTTTTTGTTATGTGCTACGTGACCCTGTTGCCTGCGTTTGTGTGTGTCTGTAGGTGTCTCCTGGTATGTGTATGTGTGTGTGTGTGTGTGTGTGTGTGTGTGTGTGTGTGTGTGTGTGTGTGTGCGTGTGTGTGTCTCATTGCATGTGTTTTTGTATAATGGCAGCACACATTCCACGGCAACAGTGAAACACATGCTCGCGTGTCTTGTGTGCTCTTCTGCTATATAAATACAAAACAAAAACAATGAATAAAAACAAACAACAAAATCATATTTGCAACCAAACACCAGCCACCTCATGATTCACACCTTCTTCCCTTTTATACATTTGACACATCGTTTTTAACTCATTTTTTTTTTTTAAGTTTTGTTTTTAAATTGTACACTAAAGAGCAGTCCGCCTCAGTCCTCCTTCCTTTTTCCACCACTCCACCAAGAGTCTCTCTTTTCTTTCTTTCTGTCCCTTTCACTTTCTTTCTTTCCTCCCCCTCTCTGTTTTTCCTTTTCACTGAGAACTGGCTCTCTCCAGAACACGCAGGTCATAGTTCTTTTTGGCGGCCCTCAGTTTGAAGAGGCTGGCCCCGCTGTTGTTAAGTTTGAAGGAAGCACTCTGGGCAGCCATGGGGCTGGGGAACACTGCCACCACTGTGTAGAGGTGAGCCGGGTCGTTGCCGTCGCCCTTCGCTCCCAGGCTGGCCCCGAGCCCCGCGGTGGCTCCTGGCCCGGCAGGACAGGGGCCGCAGCCTCCTCCTCGGCCTCCCTGCGGCTCCTTCAGCCACTGGATCTTGGCACCGCACATCGACAGCTGGTTGAAGAGCTTTTCAGCCTCTGGACGTGAAATCCCCTCTGGCAGGTCCGTTACCTCGAGTACTCGACTCACCACTGGACAAAGAAAGAGACGAGGAGAAGCCCGAGAGAGAGACAGAAGATGTTAGCGAGCTTGGTTGCTCAAGCTGCATCTTTTACAGACTTGAAGCATCTGTTCCAGAGACATGCTATGTGTGTTTGCTCGTCTGTTTTTAGCTAAAGACTTTTTTGCAATGTGCAGTGCTTGGGGGAATTATGGTTTCTGAGGCCAGCAGGATACTCGTATGGCGGATTTTTTAACGGGTGCATAACTGCACTTGAATGCAGTGCTGCGAGGCACATTACAGTAGTCTCAGCAACTCGAGGTGTATTTAACGGCGTTCCACACCAGATGGAGCAGTTTGTGAATAAAACAATGCAAGGCAATCAGCAACATAGGCTGACTAATTGGATATAATCTCAGCACACCGCTCTACTGCCCTCTAGTATCTATTTTTCAAACATACAGCAACAACAGCCAAGGTGCTCAGATGAGAACAGACTGTTCCTCTAATCATCAAATTCTCAGGTAGTTCTTTGAAAACACAAGATCACATGGGAGGGAGTATAATTAGAACACCTGCAGAAAATGTAATGATAGCACTGGTAGATGATATTGTGGTCTGTGATGATGCATCTCTAACTTACCAACATCGGGGGTGCCGAGATCTGTTGATGCAGATTTGAGTGTTTGTTTTTTCCCTCGCGCCCCGTGTTTCATTACTCCTTGGCCCTGAACACAACAACACAGATATTATGAGGCTTATTATTACAGTTCTACGACAGGAAACTAGATGAGGGTAGAAGCAATCAGTGGGAGCCTTCTTCAACTTAGTCTTTGGTAACTTCCATACACATGTGCTGGCTTAGCTCGTTCGAGTTTCACTCGACATGTCAGTCCAACAACAGGGCTACCCCCTTGAAGGTGTGTGTGTGTGTAGAGGTCAAAGGAGCGACTGTAAAACGGTGGATAAACACATTTAATTTCCTGTATTCTTCACAATAAAGTCCATCGTTATTTTTGCTGCTTGTTTTCTTCCTCTCTACAGCATTAGTAGACTTGTTTTTGTTTTTATTAAGAATAGCCTCTAACAAAACACAGCTAATTTGGAGATAAACATTTAATTTCCTATAAATTCTTCACAATAAAAGTCCCCCGTTATTTTGTTTTTTTAAATGCTTTTATTATGAAGCAGCAAAATAAGGAAATGTTGGGTTTTCATCAGCAGCAACTTGACACGTCTCCTGTAACTTGCAGCTGAACGCGAAACAGTAAAAGGAGAGAGAATAAACCTCAAACCACAGAGATTCGGTTAGAAGCTACAAAAGTACTGAGAACCGAACACTTTTAAAACTTTTTAAACTGAGACTTTTAAAGACGTCTCTCTGGTCTCCTGCAAGGAGGTGAGTCTCGTTAGCAACCTGCTTGCAAAACATGCTTGTTTGGGGGGGGTCGTCATGGGTTGGCCGTGGCCGGCGCGACGTCTCCACAACCCTCTTGGAGGCAAGTCGGGCACACTGTTCCCCAACTTAAAAAAATATATATCTTCATTCACAGAACCAAGATATTCTGTGGTTACTAGTTGGTCAGTAAAACATTGATGGATATCATGACGGCTCTATTTATGCCAGAAATAAACATTAAAGGAGCAATATATGCTCGAAATGTCTTGTCAATAAGAGCAGTATGAATTATCAAAGACTGACAATTTCTTAATGCATATTGGCTGACTGGAGGGCTTGTTTAAAAGAATATCAAGACCAGTGAATATCACAGCCTTAACATGTAGAAGAGTTTAGTTACATTAGTACAAAGGCCTAGTGTTACTGACCTGATGGGAGCTGTAGGAGGACTGGCCATGCATGAGTGGAGGAGGACACAGACTGTACTGGAGAGGCTGCCCCAACAGAGAGTAGCGTCCATCACCTAAACAACATAAATCCCAAGTTAAAATCAGCATGATCAATCCTGAAAATACTTCAATTTAGAGTTTTATTGCTCCAGTAGAGAGGTCAAGTGATCCTTATCACCACACTTTCTCTTTTTCAAGAGAGACCTGGCCAAGAGGGGCAGCATAAGAACAGTGTTATAACAATTAATACACTTACAGGGAGCAGTCAAAAGGGAGATGGATTTAATGAGGGTTTATGGATTTGGCAAAGATTTCACATTCAAGATTTCCTTTCAACACAACTTGGGAAAGTAAAAAGAAAAACCTGCAAAGCATCTAAAGCCATTAGAAGTGAGTCAAAGGGGCTTTATGTGGCTCATTACTACGACCTGTGTCATGGTGACATCGCATTGATCGTAGACTGATGTAAGAATGTATTTGCATGTGTAATCACACGTTCCAAACAGCAGGTCTATTTATCAGTAAATGTATTGTGGCTGTGTGTGTAAATATGGGTCAGAGGGCATGGACGAGGTAAAGCCACATGTGGGTCGGAGGTTGGATCGTGTGAACCTGCTGAGGATATTGGCTCAGGGCCAGAAGCCACCTGACCAGGTTAAAAAAGTCACTGTGGCACAAGTCTAAGCAGGGATTCAAGTACACAGCTGTAACAGTAGTTAGTGTTTGTTTGCCTGTGACCTAAAGGAGAAATCATGTTTTTTCTTATTTTTGTAGTTTTGGCCATCACTTCTAACGGTCATGATAACTGTATCTGTAAACATGTTTATTGCAGGGTTTTTTTTAATTATCCAGTACTCCTGTGTGTAAGATATCTGTGTATGTATTTTAACCTTCACCCTTCTTGTTCATTTATACCTTGAGCTGGTCCTCCTGGCCGGGGAAACTGGGAAATGAGGGGTAATGGTCCCAGGCCTGGACAGACGCTGCTGACGCTGCCGGAGGGAGACGGGGTGGGTGACTGAGTGGGGGAGGCCAGGGGACTTGTCAGCTGGGTACTGGCCTGGACACAAAGAGGAAAAAAGAAGAGGAAAAATATAAAATACTGTGACACATGAGTGCTCCTGATGACCACTAGGGGGCTGCTAATGAATGAGAACATGTACATGAATGACTGGATTTGGGAGTTATAGTCTGGAACATAGGCTGTGTATAAAGACGGACGACATAACATCTCGATCGCCCCCTGGTGTCTGGCTGCAGTATAGGTCATAAATCTTGCCCCCTCCATGTTAGTAGATGGGATACGGGCCAAACCAAAAAGTCAATGTACACGTTAAATACATTTTTCCCAAAGATTGTTTCTGTCATTTTAGGTACGCTGATGTATGTTCAATTGTTAATCTTTCTGATAAGTTTGGTTTTAATTAGTTATTTGATGCTATAAATGAAGTTACAGGGATATTATGGTTAGTTGTTGTGTCTTTCTAGCCAAACAGCTAACGTGGTGCTAACGTAGCAGCTAGGTGGCTCACGCTAGCAAGCTGTGGTCGTGCTCGGGCGGGTGTGTGGGCGGGACCTCAATACCGCGGCTCAGTCACTACTGCGCAGACTCTGGCTCCAGATGACGACAAAATCTCCAGATTGCAGATCCTGTATCCGGGATATTTTGGCTTCACTTTTGTACAGTGGGAGAAAGTGGACACGCGTCGTCCATCTATATTTACAGTCTACGGTCTGGACCCATGAGATCCTTCACATTTATTTACAAATAACGTCACCCACTGGTCGAGAAGATCTTCATGTGTATTTGTGTGTACCTGTGGAGTGTTGTCTGGTTTGTAGAGCTCTCCTGGCTTGCTGGGCCTCTGCTCTATGCTGTAGTACTTGCATGGGTTCCACTGGACCAGAGGAGGGTTCTGGGAAGGCTGTGGTCCATTGGGGACACTGAGCTGCATGACCATCACCCCAGGCCCAGGAGGCGGTACTCCTGAGAGAGCATACAGAGAGACAGGCACACATGTAGATAAACAGGTGATATATGACATTTATTAGTGACTATGGACTTAGAACATCACATACAGGTCTCTATAGAAGGGTGATAATCTGGTTGACCCTTTTAACCTTTCATTTACTGTCAAAGACAATATTTATGGCTCATTACATAACATATTGCAGGTAAGTGTAAAGGTAAAACATATGTATTTGAGTCATCAAAAAAATTAAGTATGAGGAAAATAATTTCAAACTAGGGAATCCCACTAACACCCATTTCACACCGAGGACTCAACCTGGATTGATTTTGTCTTTGAACGGGTTAACCTGCGTTGACCGACTCAGCTTTACGACACAGGTCGTGAGGTTCGTTGGACAAGGGTCAATTTCAATGTGAACGGCACACCACCAGGGTCACTAACAACCGGGGGGGGAGGACAAATTATGTTCTACAAAAAGAAGGGTTGAACACGGTTCAGATAACCCTGGTCCGACCTTGCTCATTGGTGTGAAAGAGATATAACACTTACTTTTAGGAATTACTGAGAGGATATTGCTATAGTTTTCTGCAGAGGACTTCTTATAGGCAAGTACTAGGACTTGACTTTTCTCTGTGGCTCAAGTGTGACATGTAAGTGTAAAAGTGTCTGGTTTTATCTGGAGCTATGAGTAAATTATCAAAGTAAGTAAAGTAGATCAAGGACAGTGATGAGCATTAGGGTTAACGTTGAATAGGTTATCAACATTTCAGATTTAGCAGTTGAAGCAACTGACTAATTCAAACAAAAAGAAGAGTACCTTATAAATTAAAAACATTTTAAGTCCTTTTTTAAATGTACCCTTTTTAATGACCTGCACACAACCTGTAATACACACTATGATGATGCCTTGTTTCCTGGTTCAAGATTATCATCTGGTTCGCCTGCCAGTGTAACAGCTTAAGCTATCAAATGCCAGAAGATGAACCATATTTATTATCCCAAACATGTAAAATGAGCTGCTGACAACATCTTGTATAATTCAAGAAGACCCAAAGCTTAGGCCTATTGTTGAATTTAGTCTCAGGGCACGGGGAAAGTTTGAAAACAGAGCCTGAAATATAACTTTTAGAGCAAATTACTGACATAAATGGGTCTGAGAAACTGACCAATCAAATTAGTTTTTCAACAAATAAACATACAGCTCAGTAAATGACACGAACTAGAGCAGAGGTTGAAAGGATAAAGTGACCATCATTACGATCAACATTTACTTAATGCCAAACAGGGAGCACAAGGCCTTCCTGATGCTTAAGTTTTCCGTAATTTCATCAAACATTCCCTTTTTATCGATTTACAAGTTCAACATTCGAACCCTGTGTACCTCTGTCCGAACTTTACCCTGAATACCTTTCACCTGATTGAGGACAACTGCAATCTGGATATCACTAGATGGCAGATTTTCACCACGCAATTATCGTGGCCAAAAGAATTCACGATAATGATATTATTGCAATATCTATAGAAAAATTGAAAGAAATAATAATAATGCTAACAGTCAAATTCATCTTCTACTTTGTTTATTGTGCATTTTGCCTCTTTTTTTGGCAAATAAATTACACTCAAAATACAAAAGTAGGGAGGTGGAGAGAGAGTCTGTAACCATAACTATGATAATTTAAGAGGCAGCTATTTAACAGTTAATTTGTCCATTTGTACATGGTAAAGTTTATCAGCCCATTTTATCTGTAGTTTTTCATTTATCCTATGATTATTATTACTGTCAATGTGTACTTTATTTATTATTGTTTATTTTTTTTTTATCTTATTTTCTTTTATTTTTTCTAAATTGAATTTAACTTTGTTTTTTGTTCTTGCGCAATGAGTGAGGGTTGGGTGAGAGGGGGCTTTGATGGAAAAACACCAAAATATGGAGGAACAATCACCTACATTTGTGCTCTATTTGTACATTTCTGTACACCTGATGTTACTCCCAATAAATTATTACTAAAAAAAGAGGCGGCTATTTTCACACTATTATTGTGTGTATTATTAACATTATATCAATATTTCATTTTTAAATATCACGGTTATCGTCAATACCGGTATATCGCAACACCCCTACTCAAAGCATTCATTTTGGGAGAATAATGCTCACAAATTAGATAAAATGTATTCAATTAAAATCTTTAAAAAATGCTAAAATCATGTTCATCTAGTGGTCACAAAATGTTTAACTAATGGCCACTTTACAGCCTCTTGACACAGTCAAATCTCACCTGAATATTGCTGCTGCAACTGTTGAGGGTTGCAAGGGGACGGCGACTGTGTGATTTGATACTGCTCAGAGCTGGGGGGCTGCAGGTAACCTACTGACGGGCTGCAGGATTAGACACATACAAAGAGGGAGAAAATAAATGCATGGGGAAAGGTAATTCACACACACATACAGGAGGATAGATCACCACACAACATGTCCTGGGGCCTCATTACAGACAAATATCCTAACTGCTTGTCCTACCCATCTATAGGTCCCATATTATGCTAATTTTCAGGTTCATACTTGCATTTTATGTTTCTATTAAAGCATATTTACATGCTGTAATTAAAAAAAAAAACAACTTTATTTTCCTCATACTGTCTGCCTGAGTATGTCTGTACTTACCCTCTGTCTGAAATGCTCCATTTTAGCGCATTTCAATGGAATTGCGTTGCTAGGCAACAGCTTGGTGACATCACAACTGTACAGAAATCCTAACGGCTCGTTTAAAGGCCGAGTTTCTGAATACGGGCTGTGTGTATTTCTCCATGGATTGAATGTTTCGATACTTTCACAGTATTTATATAGCACTTAAACCTGCTTTATAATAAAAAATCTCATTTTGTACAATATGGGACCTTTAAGTTACAAAGATAGAAAAAATCCCATCTTCCAATTACAGAAGCAATTCCTGAGCTCATGGCCGTGTCCTATCCTATCTCAGACTTATCTTAACTTATGAAATCCTAACTATAACTGTAAATTTGATTCTTCAATCGGCACTCGTCCTGTCATGCTTGTATCTATGTTTAGAAAGTACCGGTAGGCTACTCGAGATGGACCAGCCATAATAAGTCACCCTTAGCAAAAAAAAAACAACCACTGGTAGAGCCCCATGCCTCCTTGTAGGCCTCTCCCGAGCGGGACGTAGCACGTTGATCAAATTCAATATGAATCGTCTTGGCAGTCGATATATACCCATTAATACAGTTTGAATAGCCTTTCAATAATCATATTTCGGTGTTTATGTTCTCCATCTTCGTTGTCATTGCCATACAGACCTAACAACAGTACTGCTGCCATTTTTGGCAGTTATTTTGAAACTTTTGAACTTTGAGTATAGGATCGATGCCATCCTAACTTAGGTTTCCTAACATGGGAATTCCCTAAGTTAGGACGGTTTTGTAATAGCTAAATTCCTATCCTAAGATAAGATAGGAATTCTTCATAAATGCAGGTAGGAAACATGTTTCTGTAATACCAAAAATCTGAAATGTCATCCTAAACTGAGATAAGATTTTTTCTGTAATGAGGCCCAAGTAGATTAAAAAAAAAATACTAAATGTAATTTATGTTTACCAAGGTGTCAAATTTCAATGTTTAGCAGTCATCTATAAGTATATCACATCTGTACACAACTCTGCTACAAACACACATACACATTTCTTAACAGTTACTGTGATTGCCAACGAATGAATATGATATATTCAGACATACCTTGTGCTATTCTGCTGTGTGGGTGTGATAACACTGTAGTAGACAGGCATGGGCCCCTGGACAGACTGGCTGACTGGCACCATCACCTGCTGCTGGTACTGCTGCTGCACCACCTGCTGATTTTCATTTCCCACTGGTACCTGGAAAAGTTTAAAGGGTCAAGAGAAAACACATCATTTAGGAATAATTACATGGTGGTTCCTCTTCTGACTGCTAAAAGCTAAGAAAAGTTTTGAAAAAAGAGAAGACAAGACTAACAGAGAGGGATTAACTCAAGACCTGTCATGATGTCATTTTACATTTTCAATAAAGACTGCATCCGTCTCATTTACTCAAGTACAATTTTGAGGTTCCTATACTTTATTTGAGTATTTCCACTTCATGCTACTTTATACTACTTCAAATATTGTACATTTTACTACATTTATTCGATACCTTTAGTTACTTTGCATATTCAGATTAATAATACAAAATAAATTCAACATATAAATTATGATGCATTATCAGTTAAGATAAGACTTTACTGATTCCTTGGTAAAATTCACAAGCTACCTGGCAGTTTACAAGTAATTAAAATGAGCTTCACCTTAACACATTAAAGCATCGGTAATTATAATTAAATTATATGCATTATTTTGAAATGGGCCATTCTGCATAATGAGTACTTTTATTTTTGATGCTAGTACTTTTGAAATGCATAACTTTTACATGTAACAGGGTATTTCTACACTGTGGAATTGATACTTTTACTCAAGTGAGAGATCTGAGTACTGTGAGATCTGTGGGAATATCTTGACTGTCATCACCTGGTAGTTGCTGCTGAGGAGCAGCTATTTCAGTGGACAATATAATCACATCCACCTTTTGATGATGTCCATGTTTGCCCTCTTAACAATATGGTGTTTATATGGATTGTGAATGTAGTCCCCTTTTGGTAGTTCAGATGTAAAGCGTAGCCCATAGGCACACCACACATAAAACTACACAGACAAAGGGCAGCAGCTTTCCTTAACTCTGAACACCACAACAAGTAATGAAGTCTGCCCTTTGGAACGGACCCACATCAGAGTTTGACGTAGTCAACTCAAGCCGATTAAAAAATATCTGCTGCTCAAACCTGCTACGTTTTATGTTGAGCTTGATGCAATTTTATGACCCTGGTGTGAGGACGTACATGCTTATTGATAATGTAGTCATCATTGATGCTGATCAAGATGGTCATACATTTTTCAGTCATTTAGCTTTGTCTGACTCTTCAACATCAACTGTTTTAAGTGTGCAGCAGGTGGAGCTGTTTAACTTGGTAAGATTAGTCACATGTAAATGCACACTGGTGGAAAGGCTCATTTTCTTACCAATAACCAATAAAACTGTTATTTTTGTATCCTTTATTCATTTTGTCCTACAGCTGACTTAAAACTGTCCATACCTGATATGATGGCATCTGTGGGTACTGAACCATTATGCTTTGCATTTGTCCTCCCATGCCTGCCCTCTGGGAATTGAGCAGACCAGGGTTTTGGGGCTGCTGCACACCCATCATGCCCTGGTAGCTCGGCTGCTGGTTGGGCATCATGGTCTGCAGACCTGATGAAAACAGACAAACAATTGGAGAGAAATTAGAGTAGTGTGATAAAGGAAGAGTACAGTATAAGAGAGGAGAAAGAGAGACAAGTAGTTGGGCCTTTGAGGGAAAAATCACAGTAGACTACAATAGGACAGAAGTAGAGTTGACTTCAACAAATACAGAACAAATCAGTTTTGCAGGTTTATGGTGCTGCGAGTTATTTCAAAATTGAGGCAACTTGGATGATGGCACACAAAAACAACACATTTCTCCAGACAACCTTTATACTTTTTTAGGTTTATATACTGTATACCCTGTTTTCATAAAAAAAGGAAGATGTTAGTAGCACTTTATTTACACAAAATAAATGGTTTCACAACTCAGAAGCCAACAGGCTTCATACAAATTAAATTCAAAGTTTAGTACGTAAGGGATAATGCCCTACAAGGTGTCCATTATCAGGAATTAATGGACGATGTGGAGGCCAGAACCGGTTGCCTCCGCAAAGTCCATTAATTCCTGATAATGGACACCTTGTTGGGTATTATCCCGCTTATACCATGGTCACTTGCCAAAGAAAAAAAAATTAAGATCATTAATTTGTATTTTCATGCGTTTTGCAACCAAAATGTTAAGTTGTTCACAAGCCATAACTCAATTTTCCCGTTAACATCTAAGGGTTTGCTAATGTCTGAAACAATTATTAGCATCCCATAAGGTTCTTAAGCAAAGAAAACGTTGTTCACTACTCCAGTAAATAGGACAAACCCTAGCTACGACTTAGTAACGGGAGATCTTTCTAGTCCGCTCAGCTCATAGAACCGTTTGGCTAAAGCTAACGTTATGCTAGCAAGATTCAGCATCAATAACATTACGTACGGTTGAAAAACAGTAAATATAATTTAAGAGTATGTTCACTAGCTATCTATCCAGCCATGTAATTGTCCCAAAATCAATATCAAGAGTTTTACGAGCAACTGAGAGGCCATGTGTACTGTTGGACGCAGCCTGAAGTAGCGAGTTGAATAGCAAATGGGAGATAATTGTTTATGTAACACAAAGTATCAGTCAGTTCAGAGGGGCAGGGTAACTTACATCTTGCAGCTTGTGTATTACAGACATCATCCTGTGGTGTTCAGAGGATGAGGCACTGAAGGATTAACGTCACACTCAGTGTTGTAAATAAAATATTCAGATTTTTTTGTAGGAAGCGCATTAATTTAGAACAGTGAACAGACTGTTTCGCTGGAACCACTTAGTAGCTGTCCATTATCAGAATTGAGTATTCACCCAGACCATGGTATATGTTAAATATAAATCTTCACCATATCAAAAAACATTCATATATATATTTAGGTCACACTGACCGCAGTGATGAATCTGGCAGGCCTCCATTATGAGCCAAAGTCCATTCAGGTTGTCAACAATGTCTGTCTGTCACTTACTGTACAAACACACAGCCAACCTATCCTTGACAGACCCCAAAGACCAAAGAGAGATTGAGGGATAAAGCTGTAAGGGTTTTCCATGAAAAAAAGGGAAGAGTCTATTTTGGTCCGAGCATATTTGACTTGGCAGAACAATGCAGGGACAAGGTTGTTTAAAATCAACCTTTCACCTGGTAGACTTAGACCCAGTATGATTTTGCAATTTTTGCTGAAGGAACAGTTTAACAGGGTTAAATATTACAAGTAGACAGTACCTGTGTATTGATTTGTTCAGGATACAATTTGGCTGGTGCTCTTAATAAGTAAAAACAATCTATTCTATTTTCATAGCTCTATTCTGATTTCCAGTGATAACATCCTCAATATAAAAGAAGACAAATAATGCACGTGAAACACTGATATTATATGTCTTTATGTAGTTATCTATATCCATCCATTCATCTATGTAGAAGTGAGGTAGAGCTTTTTACAGTACAGCCTAACACAATGTACTGACCTGACTGCTGTGTGGGCTGAGGCATGGGTTGTGTGCGCTGGGCAGGATAAGACACCTGGTGGGAGATGGGCTGGGGCACACGGTACTGCTGGCCTGAGTTGGGATACTGACCAGGAGGGTAGTATGACACCTGTATCTGAAGACAAAAACAACAACACAAACATTTAGAGATTATTCTGTTGGGAAAAAATATTAACAATCAAAGCTCAATCAAGAACTAATCTGAGTCTAACTTTCCTGAAAAATACATTGTGAAGCCAATTTATTTTGGAAAAAAAAAATAAATGCTACAAACCACCACAAAGTAGCACAACATGAAAATGGGAAAAATTATTTGCTCTAGTGAAGTGCAGTTTTGGGCAAGTTACTCAGGAAGTGTAATAAGTTACTTTTTACTTATTACTCCTTTAAAAAGTAATAATATTACTTTACTTGGTATCAAAAGTAATTAGTTACTTTACTCGTTATATTACTTTCGCTGAAGGGATCCTATTAATTTTATTTTGCCTCTTGTTATTGTTAAGAATAACTGTTGATGAATCAAAGATTAGCAGTCTTCAACCTTCGCTGACACATGGCACAGAGACAATAACAAGGAGCTCTCTCCTATATTTTCATGGCATTGAGAACACATCATTACTTTTTTATGTACAGTATTATTGTCAATTGTCAAATACCTTTACTATCATAGCTCAGTTTAAGCACATTAAGCCTGCAATAGCTCACTTCTTGGCCACTTGGGGGCAGCGGAAACAAGCTCTGAGCGCAACCCTGACATGAAATCACCTTTTGAGTTGATATGGCAAACCAGTTTCATATTTACACAACCAGCAGATAAGAAGCAACATTAGCATTTATTTGGAATCACATGTCTGTCCACTTGATTGATGATTTCAAATCCAATATTCACTCCTCTATTAGCTCTGTTTTTGGTCTCCACTAACATTTCAGGGAAATGGCTGCTTTAGCTGCTAAATGCTCCACTATGTTCACCAGCTAGTCACCGACCTTGTATGTCTACCGTTTGGTGCAGGACAGTCGACATATGAGACCGGTGACAGTGAATCAAAACAGTAAAGTATTGGACTGGAAAACCGAAACAATGACTTGAAAGTTGCTTTGTGGCACCACAATTATCTGCGGCTTCATAACTACGAGCATTAGTTAACCATTGTTAATAAAATTGTTTATAGCAGATTTACGACAATGCCTATAGAACTCAATTCTGTGCTTCCTGGTCAGTGTTCAACAGTGATGTGCACAAAGAAGAATGTTCAATAGAAAGCATCTAATGATGTATAGCAGTTACAGAGGTCTAAGTGTTGAACGTTGAAGCTTGAACAACTTGCGGCTTATACAACTGGGCTAAATGTAGCATACAGAATTTCCAAACGAGACATCAAATGGACAAACGGAGAGGAAGTTGAATGTTAGGAGGATCGATATTTCCTGCCTCCACATTCATCTGCATACATGACAACATTCAGCCCATCTACAGGCTGCAGCGGTGTCAATATTTGCACTCCTGTTATACTGTCGACCACCCACACATTGAGCAACACAGAGCATCTTCCTTTCCCAGCCAATGCTGTTTATACAAGTATGGAAATCTAAGAGTGAGGATAATATAGGACGGTGTGTAGGGTGATAAAAGGCATGAAAAGATGCTGTCTATATAGGTCAGAGCTAGGAGCTACAAAATAAAAGTGCAGAAAATGAAAGCTAAAAGATGGATTACTTAAAGAAAATCCTTTAAAAAAAAATAGGTTTTACACTAAGTAACATATCAAAACTGTTTGTAATATCGCAAAGAGTGGGTACACATAAAGATTGATTTAATAATACAAAGTCCCATAAGCAACACATGTGGAAAAAAACACACACAAAAGCCCCACAACTATTGGTTTGCACTGCTGTCTGAGTTCTGTAAAATGTGCACTTGATTCCAGTAAATCGTCTTGTGATAGTGTACTTCATTAGTGTCTGTATGCTCTAATTGACAAGCTGCTTTAAGGAGATACTACTGACCCCAGATTCCCTTCTTATGAACACAACACTATTGCCAATTTAAAAAAAGTAATTTAGTCACTTCAGCTATTAAAAACTCTACTAAACAGACTATCTTCCTCTACAACCTAGCCCCAGAGCAACATTACAGGGCCTAATGTCTCCCACAGGGTGTTTAATAGCCAGGTCAATTTAGTTCTCTCTGCTCAAATGAATTATAATAACTACTTTATGGATTCAAGCAGAAGCCTGAGGGAGGGAAGGAAGAAAGAGTGTGAGTGACAGAGAGTGAGAGAACTCATTATTGTCACCGCCTCTGCAATCGGAAGAATGTGACAGGCGAGCTGGCTGACTGAGACCGAGCTTGTGGAGGTGACACACGGCGCTTTGGGTGCGAGGACCAAACTCCCCCACTGGGTGAATCCTGCTACTTCACAGGAATCACATCGCTGTTATGTCAGACGCCTAACTCTTTGAGTTTATAAAAGAAAGATCTTTTCAACTTGTGATATTTATGGCATTTATGAATCACATAATTTTACAGTAACGTGTTATGATACGGGTTCGTAATTTCCTAAGAAGTTTCTTGGAAAGGACTACGTAATTTGAAAAGAATTATAAGTAAAGTAGAGACAGTGTTACATTGGTACACTTCCAATTAATGGCTAAGCTAGTGCAACCTAGTCTGTCAGTGCACAGCAGGTCAGCCAAAGCATGCAAAAGCATAACTGTCTACAGGCACATTGCAATTTCACAACTTCACTTTCAATTGTCACTTTACCTTTATATACTTTACATACTGTTTTACGAATTGTTAGACACCTGTGTGTATATACATACATATTATTCTCCTCTATACATACTACATTCCTGTTTACACCTCTGTGTACATATATTACTTCTCATTGTACATATACTACATACTGTTTACATTCAGTTTTCCCATCTGAAATACTGTTATCAACGAAATTACAAATTTACATTACTATTTCATATTTACTTATGTCTATATTTATTTTAACTGCACTATTTTATGCCTTAGATTATCTTTTTTTTTTTTAACTTTTACTTTTACTTGTGTGATTTCCCCTTTTATATATACAGTACATATTTTATGAACATTGTTGAAGGAACCTGAGACCAAAGATTATCATTGCCAATGACTGCTTTGCTGGAATTGACATCTGACAAATAAAGAACCTTGAACCAATTCAACACCTCTGAAGAATTAAGTTTCCAAAAATAAAAATAATATTGAAGGAATATTTTCTTGAGGTTCTTTCATGGACATGTGTACTTTCCCAGTAATTAGTAGCAAATTACATAGTTCTTTCCTGGAAACAGTAGTAATTATTCAGAAATGACAGATGTTTAAAATAAAGCATTACCATTTTGACAGGGGGGAGAAAGACTAGAGACAAAGGGGTATGATGTGACAACTACTATATTTCCATCAACTTGCATTTGAATCAAGATGCATGAGCTTCTATTTTTGTCATTCATTGACACGTGGAACAACAACACAGGTTGTGATTACACATTTTCCAGTAATTTTGTATGTGGAAACATTAAGTAGACACATGGTATTTGCTGTGGGTAGAGCAGGCTTGCCAATTAAACCAGTTATTATTTCCTTGTACCAGGAAACTATTACTCAGTGTGACGTTGTTTAACTGTAATTGCTGTCACTTAATTATCTTATTTTTTAGCACCAGAAGACAAGAGGTCTTATTCCAACAACTATAAGTAGTTCCCTGTACAACTTAACTGTAAAGGGAGATGACTGACTTGGGCTGTTGTGTACCCCTTGTTTAACCAACATTGGAGTTCCCTGGTTATGCATTGCTAAGAGATGAATCAAGAATTACTATTATTCTTGCTGTTAAGTTCCTAAATGGAAAACCACCATAGGTATATCACTCATACTACATAAAAGAATGCAGTCAAGTTTCATCTCTCCTTGTTTGTATGTTAACAAGGGGCAGCGATGATCACATGGTGTACCCTTCTTTTTCATCAGCATATCTTTACATTAACACTCATTAATATGAGGTGTAAGGAACACGATCCTCCACAGTGCAAAAATCTCAAGGAAGCAGGAACAGTCTGATACGAACGGAGATAGTGTCAGTGTGTTTGAAATGAATTAAAACTCAAAGGAGATATTACCTCTTTCACACATGCATAACATTGGTGGAATAAACTACTTGAACTCTTCCAGTACACATAGCAGTTCCCTCCAGAAAATCAAAAACACTCAAGTCCTCTGTCGCCAGAAAGTATAGGCATGATGTCATCAGTTCTTCCTTGTTTGTCCACAGCGGTAATGCAACTCCTCTATTTACAAAATATAGTGAAGTGAATGCTCTAAAGCATGTGGTTCTCAAACCTTTTGGATGTGGGGACCAGCAAGCTAGAGGAAAGAGTGGTCTCGCGCTTTCTGCACATGCATCATTCTGCACAGTGAAGTGAACAACATCCAAGAGAAGTAACTTAAATTAATATTAAATTTATCCCTTCCAAATAAATTTAAATTGTCCATTATGGTGGCCCTAGATCAAGGAGACGTAATCAAATTCAATGTATTTTTGTGTTGTTTCTCATGTATCTATTCCTCCCTGGATATGAATCCCTGCGAATTCTGCAAGCCTTACTTGCAATATAAACAAAGGGTACAATATTACAGCATGTCTTGTAGACCTGGGGCCAATTACTATTATAATGATCATACAAAAATACACTTATCATATGTTAAAGGTAATAAAATGCTAAATGGTGGGTGTTTGACACACAAGAGAATACCAGAGTGTCGGGCATGTGAGGTCCCAAAACCATAATAAAATATTTCACCAGTATAGTACTATCACTTTCTGAGAAATACTGCTTCTGTCTGAAACTCTAAGGACATTCAAACAAAACCTAAAAAAACATGCGACAACTGGATGTTAACCCTGATGCCTTTATATAACAACCTGTGGAGAATGACGTACCTGTTGAGGTGGAGGGGGTTGCATGTAGCCTTGTGGGGGCGGCGGGGCCTGCATGACGGGCTGGGATGGAGGAGGTGGTGGAGGTGGGGGATGGGGGTGTCCAGTGGCGGGCTGGTAGCCAGATGGAGGCGGCATAGGCTGACCCGTGGTAGCCATGATGTAGCCGGTCTGAGGAGGGGGGTGCTGGGTGAGCACCGTGGGAGGAGCCTGATACATGGGTGGAGGCTCAGGGTTCTCACTGGAGCCCTGCCGACTCAGCGTCATCTGGGTGAATTGAGGCGCCAATTCTTCTCCCTGGGAGGAATGGGAATGATGTCACTGGTGGGTTTTGATTGCCACTACACTAAATACAAGTACAAAATGATTAGTATGAATCTAGATTGCACAGTATTTAATACAACATGCATGATATAATAAATACCTGCAAATTATACTCAAAGACAGTATTCTTACACAGCAGTAGGCATAAAGTGCATAATAGCAAGTCATTGCATGCATCGTCTACAGATATATAAAGCTATAGGTCATGATCTAAAGCTATATATATATGTAGCTTTATACAATATATATCTGTAGATGAAGTTACAGGTCATGACCTCAAATGGGCTGCAGACATGTTTGCTGCTGGTATCTCTATGTCAGTGCCTCTTGTGAATTTTTAAGTTGTGGTGAAAGGTCTGAGGTCTGTGTGATTGAGAGTGATTACTAAAGCCATAACACCACATTAGCAACAGTGTGAGAGCACATTAGATATGAGTGTTAAAGGAAAACTTTGACACTCAGATGAGAGGATCGATACCAATTTCATCTCTTTGCATCCAGTACAATAAGAAAAGCTAGATTGCGAGCCAAAGCAAAGGACGCAGTTCTGCAGTTGTGGGTCTTCACATCTGTCTCAACCAGTCGCTGCTCATGTGACAGAACATTCACTTTGCTGATTAGAATGAGAGCAGCGCAATGGATATATTCGAGAAGCGAATACTACAAAATTTAAACAAATTAGTCAATTGTAGCATTTTGTCAAATTGGGTCACAAATTATTTTAAATTTTTCTCCAAAATTCTATACAAATATTTGAACAGTTACATTTTGTTCTGGGTTCAGTTTTTTGAGATAATGGTTCAAATGTATAGAATTTTGTTATGTCTTTCTTAGGGCTGTCAATCGATTAAAATATTTAATTGCAATAAATCGCATGATGGTCCATAGTTAAGTAAGTACAAAGTATGCGCAAATTAATCACATTTTTTTTATCTGTTCAAAATGTACCTTAAAGGGAGATTTGTCAAGTATTTAATACTCTTACCAACATGGGAGTGAGCAAATGTGCTGCTTTATGGAAATGTATGTATATATTTATTATTGGAAATTAATTTACAACACAAAACAATGACTAATATTGTCCAGAAACCCTCACAGGTACTGCATTTAGCATAAAAATATGATCAAATCATAACATGGCAAACTCAAGCCCAACAGGAAACAACAGCTGTCAGTGTGTCAGTGTGCTGACTTGACTATGACTTGCCCAAAACTGCATATGATTATCGTTAAGTGGGCATGTCTGTAAAGGGGAGACTTGCGGGTATCAATAAAACCCATTTTCATTTACATATCTTGAGGTCAGAGGTCAAGGGACCCCTTTGAAAATGGCCATGCCGGTTTTTCGTAGCCAAAATGTAGCGAAAGCGTTATTTAGCTTCCTTCCTGACAAGTTAGTATGACATGGTTGTAACCAATGGATTCCTTGGGTTTTCTAGTTTCATATGATAACAGTATCTTCAGTCTAGCTTTAAAACTGAGCCCGCTACAACCTAAAAATCGCAAGTTGTGTTAATGCGTTAAAGAAATTAGAGGCGTCAACGTTAACTTTGACTGCCTTAGTCTTTATTAAAAAAATGTAAACTACTGACAACAGTAACGACCATAAATTTGCTTCCCAAAAAAGGTACTTCAATATAAAATGCTTGGTGGACCAAAACTATTTCTCACACATCCTGAGTCAAAGGGACAACCTGAATGAAAGTCCAGAGCAGCAAAGACATTATTCTTTCATGACTGTGGTTAAATACCTAACTATTGTGAATGAAAAAAGGGTAGGAGAGTGCAAGAGTTTCTAGCAGAATAAAGCAATAGCTAAATGCAAAGTGTGAGGGAGTCAGGAATGCAGTCTTTAACTAAATGAATATATAGAAATGAAGCTACAAGAGGTGTCAGTACCATTGTGTACTGCTGGGGAGGAGAAACTGGCAGGAGAACCTGGGGGCAGGAAGGGCTGGAGTAGGAGACAGGCTGAGAGGGCTGCAGAGATGCCACCGGCTATGCACACCACCAGAAAGAGGGAGGAAATAAAGAGGCAGAGCACAGAGAGAGAGAGTGGAGCAAGCCAGTGAGAGGGAGGGTGTCAGAAGCAAGCGGATAGAAGGGAATAAAGAGAAATGAAGAAATAGGATAGACGTGGGTTAGAACACAGAGGAAAAGTTGTTAAAGAACAAATGAACAAACAGATGGATAGAAATGGAAATCACGTTTCCTTTTTAAATATTAACAACTAAATAAAACTGTGTTTACAAAGTGAAATGTAATTACTACTACTACTCAGAGAGAAATAAGAGAGGAAATGGTTGTCATTAGATATGTTGTCATTAACTTTATATTGTTGCTCAAAGTACCTTCTCCTTACATGCAACCAGATTCAGCCTCAGGCACAACCCATTTAGAGTAGGAAGGTGGACACATGATCACTAAAGATGTTCTATTGACCACCAGATTAATTCTCTGTAACTTGAAAGAGTGTCTTCATTTTTACTGATATGGTTACATGCAGAAATGCAGGTAGTGGAGGTACATACCTGAGCAATCATGTGGTTTCCCATGGGGTGCTGCTGTGGGGTGGGCAGCAGGGCAGTCTGAGGCGGAACCTGGGGCTGTGGCTGTTGTGATGGGCAGGGAAGTAGGCTACGGCTAGACTGGGAGGCTGCAGGTGGGGGACACACATCAGGGCTGACTAGAGGCAGGCCTAGTGATGCAGAAGAAGACATGAAACCCACAAAAACTTTCTTATCAAAATAATTTGGTCATACAAAAAAGTAAATATTGAGGGGTTTTATTCATGTGTCTGTGTTTCTTTTTGTAATATCCTCTTCTTTACAACACAATGCAAGTTTTTCTGGACCACTAGAGGGCAAACTCAAGTTATCATTCCAGCTAGAGGTATGCCTCTCTCTAGTTTAAATGTTTTGTGCCTGGGGTTAATTAAAAGGTCAAATGATTCCTGTTTGATTAAACCTGCAAGGAACGTTAAATAATCAGTTCACAAACACAATACCATATTAGACCGAATATATGATGACATTTTTTCCTGGAAGTTACATCTGAAGAAGTGGGGGTTGCATTATATTCAAGAAGTAGACAATTACATATTCAAAACATCAGATTTTCTTTTTGAATGGAGAGAGATTACTGGTTTACCACCAGCTTTGTTTGTTGCTATGCTAGCAAGTTTCTGTAAGTGTTTAGTTAGTCCAGTTTAACCTATAGGAGTTTCCGGCGGCTTGTGTAACGGAGGAAATAAATTCACGAGTCAATGAGTCAAAAACGTCTCCTGGCGTCTTTACTGCAGAAATAGAAAGGACTGAATCATCTGTCATGCGGCCAAAAGTAACTGTATCATGGAATTTCATAAGAAAGCTCAAAAAGAAAATGATGACCGCTAGATAAAATCATTCTAACTGCCTCCAAGAGCCTGACAGGAGAGAGTTAATGCTGTGCTTGCTTCATTTAAAGGACGAGTCCATATGCGTACTGTTCCATCTTTTTCAAATGGAAACGCCCTATCAGCCAAAAAGCAGTGACGTAGGTTACCAAAGTAAGCTAATCAATAAGGTTATGAATAATGTGAACGCTAGCACTAGCTGAGTCAATGTTTGAAATTGAAACCCCTTCAGTGGAAATAACTGAAGGGGTTAGTTTGGATTTTTTGAAGTGGGGTTGTATGTATACTCCTGCGTTCTGCGAGGTAAAAATATTTTGTGAATGGAGTCTGGTCTGGTCTTGAAGACCGCAAAATAACGGCTTCAGATCCCGGTCAGAGAGGGCTGTCTGTGGATGGGAGCAGCAGAAAAACGTATTTTAGCCACCTAAAAAAAAAATCAACATCAGTTTAAGTGTACGCTATATTTAGAATATTTTCACTGCTTTACCTCACCATCAGACAGCCCTTTCTAACGGAGAACTGAAGCCGCTGATATAGCTGTATTCAAGACCAGACCATACTCCATTCCCAAAAAGAGTCATTTTTTTCACACAGGAGTTGCTGGTCTACTGCTGCATTGATCGGTTAGTTAGTTTTATTGTGTGACTTTCAGATCCAAACTAATGTGGCATCCACACAGCAGCACATTGCTCAACTTCTGTGCCAGTACTCCTGTCTGCTTCTCCAGACTGGGAGCGTGCCAACTACCATCTAAGTTACAGTATGTAACATTAATACACTGACTATAAGGATGTATATATACTGTATATGTAGCAGCTTCATCATGCAGAAACCTACGTCAGGTCACGTGGGAAAAAGTGCATTTTCACACTAAAACATACAGTACATACTTTGACCAAAATTTGAATGTTCGGATTTGAATACATAAGGAACGCCACTGGTAATCTACAGAATGATATAAAAAAAAAATAATGGGCCCACCTTATAAGTGTCAATAATTATAATGGATAGTAAAAACTTGTGTTTCAGTAACAGGTTAGCCAATGCTAGCCTTAATGACATACACTAGAAAGACCTAATGTCTCTCCTTTGTCCTAGACTTTCCACTACAGTCCTTACCAGAGCGAGAGCCTTTGCAGCTTCCCTGTGAGCCTTTGTTGCTGCCAAGGCTATCCCCTCTGGTGAGGATGGAGATGCCAGAGAAGCTGCTAGCCTTAGTGACGGGCGGCCGGAGGGTGCGGTTGGAGCTGTCTGAGTCGGTGCTGCTCCAGGGCCGTGGCTCCAGGCACTTCATGTCACTATCTGTGCTGCTTTGACGACTGCTAGACGCCCGGCTGGAGCTCTCACGGTTCCCTCTGAGAGAAGACAGAATAGGGGGGACGAGGAAAGAGACAAAGACAAAGAGATGAAATGAAGGGGATAAAAAGGGGATGGACGCAAGAAGAAGAGGTGAAGTAACAGGAGAGTTAAGAGGTAGCAAGTGAGAGATGTGTACAGGGAGCGGAGTTGAAGTCAGAGGAGGAGAGAGACAAACATGTACATGGGCAGGGTGAGGAATATTTATAGAAAAGGGAAGGCGTGCACATACGTGAATTTGAAGCATAGAAGAATGAAGGTGGAAACAGAAATAGAAGGGCAGTCAAAGACAAAATAGGATAGAGGGGAGAGCAAAAGCAGAAGAGCACAGTAAGGTCATCAACAGGTAGAAAGGACAGTCAGTGTGACAGGCTGTATTCAGGATGGGGCATTCAACACAGATGCATATTGGTTGGTTTAGTGAAACCGCAATACAAAAATCAGGCAACAAACCACCAAACAATATTATTTACAATTTTAAACATACGACCACGCACGCATTCACACGCACAAACACGCATACAAACCCATCCACATAGGAGAACATACATGCAGGGAGAGAAGATGCTCCAGACAATCAACACTGGGGTGTAACAGGATATTACAGTGACACCAGATGAGACAAACTTCCGTGAAATCAACACACAAACCATCAAAGACTGGAGACAACATTCACAGAACGGACTTTACAGAATGAGCACTTGCATACATACGTGTTATACATTTTGAATACAGATAAACAGTAACACATGCGCTTAAAATACGTTGTATTGGAGACAAGAAATTACATGGAAACAAGACACACGTACACCTGTAAATTAATACCAGATGTACAGCAACACTCAGACTCACACACACTATCGACAAAATAACCACTTGCTACCACTGGTTCACCACTATGGTTCTTTAAACTATACACACTCATTGTGTTGTTGTGATGCTGTCACCCTGGATAAGGGTAGCTGCCAAGAAAACCAATGATCACACTGTAAGCGTAACCACCACTCAGGGGAAACCCCTCCATCACAAGTGAATGGTTGGGTCTGCCATTGACATGTCAGCATTAAGAATAGTATATTAGCCTACTATGCTTGTAAATACCAAATTTAGATAAAAATGAAATTAAAAAAAGAATAATGTGCTACACATACTGGTGGTGTAGCATTAAGTCGAATGTAGATAGAAAGCCCTGCAGGTGAACAGAGACCTACAACTACATTGAGGACAAAAGAGTAAAAAAACCCAGCTTTTTTCACCCTCTGAGAACTGGAAGAGGGATATGAACGGAGTATGTCAGTGTGCAGAGAACAAGAGCAAAATGAATTCAAAACATATAAGGCTGATTGTGGGAATCTCCATGACGAGAACAGGGATGTGGTACGGGGTTGTAAAACCCAAGCGATAGTGAGTGGTGTTTGAAGGTGGCTGATAAATATTTCAGAGAGACTGTAATTAATGGAGGATCTATTTTGAGTCCTCTCTCTGCACAGCCTATTTTAAGGAAGGGTGGGTGCTCTGCCGTTCTCTGTAGAAAGGGAGGCGCACACTTGTTCGCTTCGCTCTGCAGACAAAGATGAGAGCAGGATGAGCGGGAGGAGGAAGAGGAGGAGGGATTCTGCCGTTGATCACATGATCTTTCATCTCCGCTCTCTCCTCACGACAGCATTCCCCCATCACACGCACAAACAGGGGAAGCTAGGCTGTCGCTGTTATGTGCCTCCATCACTCTCGGTCTTTATTACACGGCTAAATTAACCCATGTCTCACAAAAGAGCTTCTTGTTTTGGTTCATTTAAGTGAAGTCTGCGGTTTTATGGCGTTCTTAGTTTAACAGCATGTAAAGGTTAACACCTAATATACTTTATGTAAAATGCTGGGCTTGGGATATTAAGCTCATTTTAGGTGAAATGTAAAAAGCCTATAATGAGATTCAGATCTTCAAACATAAATCATTAATGCCGTATTACTATATTACATGTCAACATCTAACGAAATTTCTGCAAGCGGCACAAATGTGATAAAGGAATCAACAAATAATTGGGATGGTTCGGTTGAAGACAAACTGAAGTCTTAGAACTACACAAGAAAATGATTTATTTATATGAAAAAGCTAAAGTAAAGAGGGGAAAAAAAGACTAAATCTAAAATCTCTAAATAACATGTTGCACACAAGACACTGTTTACAAACAGCAGAATGTATATTACATATTTTTGCATAAGAAAAAGGAAAAAAATGCTTGTACTGTTTTGATTTGATTAGTTGATTAATCAATCAACAAAAAATAATTTGACAACATTTTTTGAATCATTATTAAAGATAGGGTCGACGATGTTGGAAAGCTAGCTCAGTCTAAACCCACCCCCTCCCCTTGGGGTTCCTTCCAAGGCAACGCCCCCCACACACATGCACGAGCACCGCCGCATCGTAACTACTTCACAGACACAGAGCGGAGAGAGGACCTTAACTCAACAACGCTACCTCATGACAAGTAACCGTGGCAGTGCTACTTTTGGCTGAGTTTTCTCTTTCTCCAGTAAACTTGCGGCGGCGTCGCGCTTTGAGTTCAGGCTGGTGCACACCAAGGGTAGAGTACGAGCAGGGAGGCAGAGAGGCATCTGATTGGTTCTTTCCAAGCGGACCTCGAGGCAGTGATTGGTAGACGTTTTTACAGGATTACAGCAGCTACAGGTGACGGCTCTTTTCCGGTCCTTTTTCAGAGCTCATAAGTAATGGATCGCTGTCGGGGTGTGAAGACCATTTCAACCAATATAACAAATAGTGTATACTGGATAACATCGTCAACCCTGCCTTTAAATTATTGTTTATTTGTTTTCCCCTTTTTTTGTAAATCCTCTACAACAGTAAACTGAATATCTTTGGGATTTGATGCTGGTCAGACAAAAACAAAAAGCAACTTGGGCTCTGGGAAATTGTGATGAACATTTTTCCCTATTGTCTGATATTTTATAGACCAAAAGATGAATCAACAATCAGGATTTTCAACAAGAAAAATGACTGTTAGCTGCAGCCCTTTTGCACTCTAAAGAAAAAACAGTGTTATCATGTTTTGCTCACAATTCATGTTTCTTATTTTCTTTTTGTCAGTTCAACAGCACTATTGCGTGTATGTACTGCTTACATATATTGATGTACTACTATGCAACAGGTGACATGTTAACAAAAACTACAAGACTAAGTCAACCACAAAACATACAGATTACTGTGGAAGCGATGCAGTTACTTTATATAAGAAATGTAGTTGACGGTGGATGGGTGGAAAGGTAAGTAGGTCAATCAGTCCCCAGTGAAACCACAAAGCAGCCATGCATGGGCCATGGGAAGCCCCACGGTGCAGTGCTGGAATAGCCATCAATCAGCCGACTACGCCAAGCAGAGATATAAAAACCACCACAAGTCACCACTATCATCACCAAACCACTTTCAAAGAATGGGCATGGCAACACACAAGTCATAGTCAGCAGCACCCCAATACCTAAAGATCTGCCTCCTCTTTTGAGAGCTAGAGCAGTAGCCCTCAGTGGAAAGTCTGTTGGGGTTAACATTAGGAGAAAATGCTGGGGTTACAGGACTGGATTGAAGAACAGAAAGGGGGTATAGGGGAGGGTGAGATAAGGAGGGGTGGGAGGCAGAGGTAGGCACAGTGCAGAACTTTAAACCCCTGCGAAGAAAAAAAAACGCACACAAGGCAGAAACTTTGACTGTTGAAAAGCCCACGCTTCCTCTTTCTCTCTCTCTCAGCATATTACGTCCTACTCTTTCAACCTCAATGGCCAGGGTGCCTAGAGATGGAGGCTGACTGTAACTGCTGTGTGAGCTAACATATTTCTAGAAAAAATTTGTTCCACTACCTACAAATCTTTCTCAAAGACAGTGTGTGTCCCTCAGTCTAGTGTAAAACAACCCTTGAAAATCTGGCACAGGAGAGAAACATCAGCAAATGCATATTGATCATTTGCCTGGCAATGAAAAGAACAAAACCTTTTGTGGGGGCTACATTTATGTAAGCGGTCAGATTTGTACAAAGAATCAATATATAAAATTAAAAATTTGTTATGATTATGAGTCTAACAGCCCTCCACCTTTCATAACTGAAACCTAACAAGCAAACTGTAGCTTTAAGGGGAAAGGTGGTAAAGATGGAATCTTATAAATTGCACACATTAGAGTCTCCAGTAGGACAAATCATCTTACCTGTTGTCGTTGATGTATCCATTTTGAGAGGACTGTAGAAAAAAGGACACCTGCACATTATGAAATGCTTCATTCAACCACGAGTACTTAAGATCAACACTTTTTGCATATCAACCTTTCTTGAGTTTTCAAGTTTGACATCATATGTATTTAGGATTTGACATGTTGCTTAAAGCAGTGGTTCCCACAAGATGATTACCAGCATGGGAAACAAGATTACTGTATAGTTTTACCTCTTCAGGCCTCTACAAACTATTAAAATCTAACAGTCACTGAAGATAAAAAACACTCGGACATGCACCCTGTGATGAAGTACAGATTGCTTCGTATTAATGGGTCAAAAGCAAAACACGCTGGGGACTACTGACATATAATATAAATATTACCACTAGGGCTGTCAAAATTAATAACAATAATGCGTTAACGCACATTTTTTTAACGCCACTACTTTCTCTAATGCATTAACGCAACTTGCAATTTTTGAGTTGTAGCAGGCTCAGTTTTAAAACTAGAGTGAAGATACTGGCATCATATGAAACTACAAAAAACCCAAGGAATCCATTGGTTTCACCCATGCCATACTGGCTTTGCCCACTCCCATGTTGATAAAAGCATTAAATACTTGATAAATCTCCCTTTACGGTACATTTTGAACTGATAAAAAAATATGCGATTAATTTGCGATTAATCATGGACAATCATGCGATTATTCATGATTAAATATTTTAATCGATTGACAGCCCTAATTACCACATCTCACTACACCAGTTATTAAACAAACATTATTATTCTTGTCTTATTAAGAAATGCTGACTTCTCACTAGTTAAAAGGAGCTGGAGGTAACAGCTAATGATTGTGATTTAATGTTAATCTGTCCTCCCCAGTGTTTGTCACCACATCCAGGTCCAATACTTACTTCTCGGGCAAAGATCCGGTCTCGTACCCGCTGATACTCTTCCTCTCGCTCTTCAATGGACTTGCTACGTCGGCCGTCCTGCAGCGGCACACGGATCTAACATTTGCGAAAACAATCAAATCGGAAAATTGACAGTTACGATTTAATATGCACTATTCACAAATATATGCTTATGGTTTAAGTAATTACATATATTGCCACACTTTGTGCGACCTGCTGTTAAGATAAGTAGCAACAAGTCACATGATAACAGTAGCATGCGAGGGAGAGCAGCTGCTTGCCGTCAAAACAAAACAACAGAATGGAAACTGTGCAAAATGAGTGTTTTGAGGAGCGGAATCAGCGTGGGAAGGTTTAACACCACAATGTGATAGAACAAAGGAAAATGGCAAATATGCACAAGCAATAGGCGCCAAAGAAAAGTGTCAATGCTTCAAAAAAACATTGTTGGAAGGAAAGAAAAAGGGTGAGAAACTTGGTTCAGACAGCAACAAACAAGTATATTATTCTCTATTATAATGATCGAACTGTGGTCGAACTGGGTTTTGATGCTTAACTGAAAACCTCACAAACTACTGTTACATGTCTGTGTAAGTAAAGGTATTAACTAAACATTAATGAAAATTGATGTGAGTTTTGTCGCTGACATACAGAGTTTAAATGAGTATCTTGTGTCATTACTAAATCTGACCGCACGTTCAACTTTTGCATCACCAAAAGCACAGCTCCAGGCCAAACAGTTTTGTGGCCCACATGCAGGGAATCAGCAGCAATGGAGATGTTAAATGTATCCCAAATTGAAAACTGTGTGTCATTTTGAGAAACAGTACCAGGAACATGCAAGTTACTGCATACGAATGGCCTATTAATAGTTTAGTACGCTCTCAGTGTTGGTGGTATTGGAACGTGTTATCACACCATCTCAAATTCTAACTTTATCATCAACATTTCACAAAAAACAAAACCATTTTGCATACAGGAAGCCTGAAATGTCCAATCAGCATAATATCTAAAAAACAAATGTGGCTAGACCAGTGGACGGTGGACAGACAGTGTAATGGTTTGGACTTAAAAACAACCTTAAAGTGGGGACTGTGCTTCCTCCAGTATTAGTTATTATTAGTACCACCCCAAGTCTTACAGATAAAAATCTCTTTATCTCTTCTCATGTGCCAATTTTCATCTCTGTTGGAATGGATGCTGTTTCACACCCACCTGTGCAACTACAATAATGTACAGTAATCACTGTTCAAACTCTGCATGCTCTTACACACAGCTACAATTGATAGATCAATTAAGATGCCTCTGTTAAGTTCTGTATCTTTATTGGAAATAATGAAAGAGTTCTTTTTAATTATTAACACAAGGCTGGGTCAAGATGATGCTACAGCACTACTACTCCTACTTCCAGATGTCCAGATAGTTTGGGGGTTCACCACCGGACATCTGTGAGTGTTTGATTCACAGCTCAGATGGCATCAAAAGCAGACATTGTCTTCTTTCATCTGATCTGGAAAAAGTAATTAAGAGTCCTATTTCATCACACCCCGACTACCGTTTCCCTCTCCTTCTATAGTTGGATATAGTTAACAAATGTCATGTTTGGATGGAACTTGAACAGTTAAAATATATTCAACAATTCTCAGATCTCTCCTGCCGCCTGTGAGCCAATGCCACAACTCAAATATCAATGTAATTAGGTGACTGGGATCAAATTAATGTGTATATGGGTATGTATGAACAGAAAGAATTAATAACATTAAACCAAACCCATCCTGCAAAGCTCCACATTTTTTTTCTTCTCTCCCCCTTGCTCTTCTTTTCACCCTCTGCTTTTCTTCTTCTTTATTTTAATTTTTTTTAATTTATTTAAATATTTCTTTTCATTCTTTATTTTTCACATGCTGTCTCCTGTTACTTATTTGTGTCTTTTCTTATGTTTTGTAAACCAATAACAGCTGTTGTTGCCTTTGTATTTGTTAGTATGTCCAAATTGTCTACATGTGTATGCAGGAATTGGTGAAAATAAAAAAAATAAAAAAAATAAAATGTCATGGTATTAAATGCAGCCTACCTGATTATCATCCTTGTCCATACTGGCATCATCTCTCTTAAGGATAAATTTCTTCTGGAAGTCCATGTTACGTTCATCCTTGATGTGTTCGGAGAACCTTTGTTCTGGGCTGTAGAAAAAGTAGAGGACAAAAGACATGCTTTTTAACCTACTACAACAAAACAAGACAAAACATAACATTTGACTGCATTAGAGAAACATTTAAGTATGGTAACAGCAAAAAGTGGCATGTTTAAGAGTGGTTCCATGGTGAATAGAGAGAGAAGATTAGAGAATAGAGCTAAAAGAACAATGATTTGCCCAAAAAGTAAGGACTATTACGGTAAAACCCATCAATATGGCAGGATTATGCACAAGTAATTTATTCCGAGCAAGGAAAAAAAACGATATATACAGTATGTTGAGTGATGCTATATTTATTACCTACACATATTTTACTTAATAGCTGTGGCTGTGGGGTATAACATTTAACAGCTTGCTGGTTGCTAAATTAACAGGTTCTTTCTCTGTTTTTGTCCTTCTTTGGATTGTTGTTAGAATCGATTACAGCAGGTGAATGTGGGGCTTAAGCTGCTTTCATATCTCAGGTGTATTGATACTGCGTCAGCTTTCAGCAGAAACAAACTTTCCATTTGCTTACATGTTGCTGCTCTATCAAATTTTTGGTTCAGATTGTTCTTCATCACGCTCAAACTTAAAAGTTTATAGCTGAGGGATTCTTCTGTTACCTTCATGTTGTGGTTGTCACAGCAATCTCAGCCACATGGGTTTGTTATTGTGTGTTCCTTTGAGGCTGTTTACATTACTTCTGGATTTAATTGGCTTATAATAGCCCCTAACTAAACCCCTATTGACACATTATAACCCTGGCAAGTGGAAAAGTCTGAATAAAGTATGATGTTTCTGTAACTGTTTTTTAATGGTTGAATGATATATGTACATTCTATACATACCTATATAAAGATATATAAAAAAAAACATTAAGATTGCAGCTGCTGAAGTCAGGACCAAAGTTAGGAACTACACTCACATGCGCGTGTTGCCGGTCTTGTTGATGATGACAGCCTTGCCTGTCTGATCCACATTGTGGTCCATGCCAAAGTAAGCAGCCACACGGTGCAGCAGCATGCGGTGATAAGACGTCATCTGAGGAAACTTCTTATACTGGTTACTGCAGGGGACACAAAAGACAAAGTAGCACATGTCACTTCAACACCGCACTGCAATTAATCGCTAAATCACTGCTTTTTTCTTTTTTGTTGAATTCTGGAATGTCTATTCTCATAATGTGCACATTTCTTTTCAGCATTTAAAATATTTTGAGAACATAACCCTCTTATGTTTGTTCTATGAACAAATGACAAATGGATTTGCATTCTAAGGGATTGTACAAAACACCAGGCTGTCTGAAACAACATCCAATTTCATACAAAAATGTATTCTAGATATTTTCTAAAGAACAGTGGTGGATACTCCAATTATGTACTTTTTTGCAACTCCTTTACTACCTTCTGTTCTCTTGTTTCCCACAAGAATTATCCTCACTAAGAAAGATTTAAAGTTTTTTTTTTTGGGCTGTTTAACAGGCACGATGTCCCACTTTGGGGACAATTCATTTGGCTCTATTGAGCACAAGATGATTTACTGCTTTCAGACAGATTTCAAATCACAATACTTACTAAAATAACACTATTCTGGTTACAGGGGAGCACAGAGTCCTTAGCCGGAAACACTGTCAGCCCCTTAAAAATCAACTACAACTTGCCATATTTATCTCATTACCACAGCAATCTATAAATAAAAAGGAATGGATGTAGAAGGGCTAAATTTAAATACAAGAGAGCGGTTATGAAGAACGTGGCTTACTTGTCGTCATTAATGAACTCCAGGATATCTTGTTCTAGTTTGAGCAGCATCATTCGATCCCTGTTGGGCCAAAGGGGGAGAGAGATCAGAGGGGGGAGCGTGTCAGTGACTAGGGAGCGGCGAGCATACCAACCAAAGATCAAAGGTATGATGTATGCCAATAAATACTTGTATCACTTCTATTACAATGTTGATCCTTCCAAAACTATTTTTCAAACTGCAGTTTTATCAAATCTTCTTCAAACAACTGGATGCAATCATGGTGCCATTTTTGCGGGATAAAAAGCATTTTATATCAACAGTTCATCTACAGACTCCTGCAGAGAATGGAGGACTTTCGCTTTTCAGACAATATTATTACTCAGCAGCAAATGCAGGAACCCTCCTGCTAACAGAGTATTAGCCCCTAGACAGTTAAACATAGGCCCTGTTCAGACCCGGTATTAACATGCGTCCTCAGCGATCCGATCACAAGTGGACAGCTCTAAGTACGTCTGTTCACACCTGGTATTAGAATGCATCTCTACATGCGTCTTCAGTGGCCACTTGTGATCGGATCTCACTTCCCCGCTCTATATGCAAATAAACATGTAGTAAACACACGGCTAATACAGCAGACGTTGTGACGTAATATTACAGGAAAGTCAGTAGTAATATCCTACTGTACATATGTGTGAATTCTGGTACATTGTATTAAGATCAAAATAAAAGGTTATTGTACCGGCGGTCCCCCGGGACCTCCGCGCTGCCGGCACCGCTGCTTTTGCCAGATAACAGCGGGGCACATAGCTCCAAAGAGCTGGGAGGAGAGCGAACAGGCGGACCGATGGACGGTCGGGTGTCAGGTCCGTGCAAAGCAACAGAACAAAAACAGCGACACATCTCCGACAATATGATAATAATGCACTTTGCGTGCCTAATCTGATAGTCCGTAGATATTTAGCCTATAAACAAGATATATTTTAATAAAATACAGTTGTACCGACAGGATACAGTAGAGCACAGAGGCTGTTTCCATGCTGACAAGCGCCCCTGTCTGCCTGTTTATTCACCTGAGGAGCGCAGTGATCCCGCGGATCCCAGCAGGACATCAATTGAGTAGGCGGTCCTTAATGTGGCCCAGGACACATTCGCGTACACACTGCTAAAAGAATGTGGTCATATGTGGCCCAGACCATCTCTGAATGTGGTCTGAAAGATCCGATCTCAATGTGTCCTCAATGCGTCTTGAGTGAATTCACACCTATACTTAGAGCTGTCCACTTGTGATCCGATCACTGAGGACACATGTTAATACCAGGTCTGAACGGGGACATAATGTTACCATTTGTGATTGTTTCCCTTTAACACTGCATTACATGGTGCTTCAAGAATTAGCAGGTATTTTGCTAGTCAGTGCATCTCAGTAGTCGGCTGGATCAAATTATATTTTCTTTTTGCCATGTATAAACAGATATGTTAAGGACCTAATAAATTAATATAAATGACCGTCTCTCTCTCATCTAGTTATTTTTCATACTTTTCTGTTGTTACAGGTGTGGATATCAGTAAACCTTTGGTGGCAATCTCATACCTGGGATTGTTTTTCAGTGTGTTGACCAGAAACTCATGGACGTCGATGCCCGTGGAGTCAGTGTATTCCTGACTGGAGTCTAACAGAGAGACAAGGAAATAGTAAATAGGCAGGCAAGAGGAAGAAAATGTTGAGCGACTGGTTAGGTACAGTATTAGAAAGCGAGTGACACTTCCGTAAAGTGCAGGGGAGACAGAAAGAGCAAAGTCAAAACGCTGCTAAGCATAGCTCCTAAAATGGCATCCCAACACACCGGCAACGACATTCCAGGTTGTTCAGGGAGGATAAACATAAGACGCAGATAGCATGAGACACCAGCTCGCTGTTCTTCTATGCTTTCACACACACACACACACACACACACACTCTTCAGGGGATCATTTCCACTATTTTCCACTACACTAGACAGTTGGGCTAGCCATTTCATCTCTGCTGCTCTCAGAGTCTAATGACGCCTGAGGGCCTCTGCAGAGAGAGGGAGTGAGGTAGGTAATTAGAAAGAGAAGAGGGAGGGATCCCATTATCTTACAGAGAAATTAGCTTGACATCATATTAGTTTGGGTATTAATAATACAGTGGACATCACATTTACATGCAACAGACACCACAAAACCTTTTAAAAATGACTAATGTGGGACATTTTAACGGACACTGTTTTATAGCATTCATTGTATTTGAGTAGGAAGAATGAAATTTTAAAAAACTAGCTCAACTTATTATCACATATTTGACAGAGCTTTTAATCTTGTCCTGTGTAAGAATAAAAACACGGTACCAAAACAGGCTACAACATGTATTTTATCTCCAAAGTTGCATCTTACCACGTGACAACATCTTTCGCGGAGCCTTGTCCTTCTTCTCCTTCTCTTCATTTTCATACTCGTCCTTTGAGGACTTCTCCTCTTCCTTGTCTGATGGACAGCTGATGTGAAGCTGGATGATATCCTGGAAAACCACATTCCATTGCTATGAGAAAAGATGGTAAAATTTTGAATTCTAATTTTGTTTAGTCTACTAAGCATTGCTAATCCTAAACAAATTGTAGTTGCATACACAAGGAATAGCTGGCTAGGCTGACTGCAGGGTATGGACAAAGGTTAGGGTGAGGGGTTAGGGGTTAGAGACGGGAACAGTACCGATTCTGGAGGTCCATCATTGGAGAACGGACCAGAGGACTCCTCACACACTGCCAGACTCCGTACCAGCTTCAGTTTGGCATTAGACTGAAATAGAATCACACATATATTAGCTGTAGGGCAAATCAAGTTTGTTTTTTAGGAATATTAAATGTAGCAGATCAGTTTAAGGGCGCTTTCACAAGCCATAGTCCGTTTGTCTAGTCCGAATCAGAGTGAAATTGATAATTTTGGTTTAAAAAATAATTAGCTGAGGGGCGTGTAGGATACAAAGGAGCGTATTTATCTTTTACGTCTTGAGAGCTGCCACTTCTATGCAGGGAATCGCGGACTTTGATATATTGCTTTCGAAGTGTTTTCACTTTGACTCGGCACTGATCTCAGATATAAAACAGTTTTATCTCTATTACTGATAATGAATCTGAAAGAATTCCTTTTCCTTCAGTTTATCTCACTATTTTTGTGGATAATATTTAACATATTCTGTATAGTCTCTTCGGCCCAGATGTCAAGCAAACATTGGACTTCTGCAGAAGTCCAGATGCCTGTACTACGAAGCAGGATTTGGCGTTAGCGAGGTAACTTCAGCGTTAACCCTGGGTTTTACGTCCTACGAAGGTGGATCACTTCTTACCGGGGTAGATTACCATGGTAAGTTATGCTGATCAGCTAACCTGCTCCGGAACAGGTTATGTTCCAGATAAGAGCTCAGCTCGTATAAAAGCACCGCCTACTGACCAATCAGAGCTCGGTGTGGGGATAGTATGATAATATTACACAAATATGAAGAAGTTTAAGTCATAATCCAGGCTAAAAACAACACAGTTTAAACTGACAAATGCAGGAAGGACAGCTGGCTGTATGCTGTGGGTGTTTACCGCTTTGAATTATATCTTTATATTTATTTTTTTACTTGCTCTTGAGTCCGTTTCACAACGCCGGAGACGGGGACACAGCTGAAAAAAGGTTCAAATAGTCATACACACCACGTTTATGTTAATGGGCATAATGAGGTGTAATCCATCCATCCATCCATTACATTTCTTAAAGCTATTTATATCTAGACGACTAGTTAAAGTCTGTTAATTTACGCATTCACACATTTGGAGTTTTTCTTTTGCCAGCTGTCCTTCCTGCATTTGGCAGCTTCAACTGTGTTACTTTTAGCTTGGATTATATGTTTAACTTCCTCATATTTGTCTAATATAGTTTGCTCTTCCTTTGTAAAAAAGTGCCAGTCTGCCAGTCAGCCTTGCAAGTCTGTAGACTTGTCCATTGATTGGTCATAAACTGCAAACATCAAAGCCAGATGGCGAAACCCTGGGTTGATTTACCGAGTTGATAACCACCTTCGTAGGACCGCTTAGCGGGATCTTGTTTGTTAGGGTTAGTTAAGCCAGATAACGAGAAGATACCCTGGGTATGTTGAACTCGCTTCGTAGTACAGGCCTCTGGTCAGTCCTCTCTCACTCATGTTAACCTGTCATTTACCTGTGTCCATCTCAACAAATGCTCACACAGGCAGCCTGTGTTTTGGTTCACTTGGAAACAATCTGAGATCACCTCTTGCAAGCGATCTTGAACCGGTTGTTTTGGTCCGCATCAGACTTAGATTACTGCGCTCACAACCGCCAAAACACACCACACCAGAGTTCGATTAAGAACAAAAATTGGGAGGTGCTGATTAAGCACCTGAGTATCTTGAAGTAAAGAATAATATTAAATGCTGAACTAAACTACAGGGTGTTTGCATCACAAAGAGCATTATTACAATCAGTCCTTTCTCTATTTTTTTGTATTATTGATTTTTTTGAAAATCACTTTCACATTTTTTTCTAAAATTCAAATTTTAATTCGGCTTTTTTGGATTGAAAATAAGCAATGAAAATAATGATCCTTAATCATCTGTTTTATAACTCTAAATTCTGCAGGTTACATGATGAAATAACAAAGTTCCTTTCACCTGATATTTTGATAGGAAGAGGAAATCCTCTGTTCTTAATTTCAGAGGTTAGCTGACTGTGTATTGCATGTTCTCTTTTTACATTGTGCTTTCATACCATAACAAAGAGCTAAAATGTATATAAATACTTGTAAGAGTGTAAAACATAAAAGCCTGAATAATGTGTGATGATAGGGTTCCCTGAGGAATGGAGGAGCAGCTGAAGTCAGACATGGAGAACACACAGTGCCTCAATACAACATAGCTGATTAGGACGCTGTCACTTTGCAGATTATGTTCCAAAACCAAGAGGGAAACTGGGGTGATCCAACTTCAAGAAAGTTTTCACTGTTAAAGCACCAATTTGGTCTAATCCCCTTTACAGGATGCATTATTAAGGCAAGCATGCAATGTCACATTAGAAAGCCACTCCCAAAACACACAGAGATAGGGTTGAACTCTCATGCCCAAGTATGACCAACCACTGTCTTGACACCTTTAAAGATGCACAGGCCTAAAAACAATACACATATATCTTCAAGTTATGAGTAAGGTAAATTCAGTTTAGGAGAGCTACAGTGTCATTCAGCTTCAGCTTCACTTAAGATCAAGTGACAACTTAAGACAATGATCAATGAGCCAATGCAAAGGATGTAATTATACAGGGTTCATAGCTCCGTACACCTACAATGAAAGTGTGAATAACAATTATGACCGTATAAAGGTCTCCTTCATTTACTCCTCTCCAATGCACACATTTTTTAGAAATTCATATTTTTTTATTATAGAGTGTTATGCCCAGGTTTGTCATAAGAGTTAAAAAATAGATAAAACAATAATTCAATAAAAAAATGATAACGGCTTAGTTGGCTATAAACCCAAATTTCCAAAACAAATATGGTGAATGCTGGTGTTCAGCTACATTATACAATGTGAAGTGATATTTAGAGGTGTAAGAATGCATACAATGTCAAAGGCAAGACTTTGACTTATATCTAAACTACGCGGCACGAAGCAAGGTGAAGTGTTGTATCACTGTGAATGCGCACAGACACAGCTGATGTCCATACAGTCAGTCAGAGAGTTCTTCTATTGGCAGTTTGTGGCCGAAAGACACAGACTGCAACACTAGTCGAGAGGTCCAAGCAAGACACAAATCAACTTCACGCTGTATCTGAATGCAGCTTGTTCAATTTATTTGGCATCTTATTATAGTCTTTATCAACTGTCTTAAGTGGGTGGGTGAGGTCATTAACCTAATTTTTAACCCTCTCATGGGACTGAAGTTTTTTTTTTTTTTTTTTTTTTATTATACTTGGAATTTAAAGT
>CAKAKR010022986.1:0-15411 GCA_916700685.1 Adelosebastes latens
TTATGACTTTATTTTCATAATATTACGACTTTTTTCTCGTAAACTTATGACTTTATTCTCGTAATATTAAGACTTCTCTAGTAAAGTTATTACTTTATTCTCTTAATAAGACTTTTTTTCTCGTAAACTTATGACTTTATTTTCATAATATTACGACTTTTTTCTCGTAAACTTATGACTTTATTCTCGTAATATTAAGACTTCTCTAGTAAAGTTATTACTTTATTCTCTTAATAAGACTTTTTTTCTCGTAAACTTATGACTTTATTTTCATAATATTACGACTTTTTTCTCGTAAACTTATGACTTTATTCTCGTAATATTAAGACTTCTCTAGTAAAGTTATTACTTTATTCTCTTAATAAGACTTTTTTTCTCGTAAACTTATGACTTTATTTTCATAATATTACGACTTTTTTCTCGTAAACTTATGACTTTATTCTCGTAATATTAAGACTTCTCTAGTAAAGTTATTACTTTATTCTCTTAATAAGACTTTTTTTCTCGTAAACTTATGACTTTATTTTCATAATATTACGACTTTTTTCTCGTAAACTTATGACTTTATTCTCGTAATATTAAGACTTCTCTAGTAAAGTTATTACTTTATTCTCTTAATAAGACTTTTTTTCTCGTAAACTTATGACTTTATTTTCATAATATTACGACTTTTTTCTCGTAAACTTATGACTTTATTCTCGTAATATTAAGACTTCTCTAGTAAAGTTATTACTTTATTCTCTTAATAAGACTTTTTTTCTCGTAAACTTATGACTTTATTTTCATAATATTACGACTTTTTTCTCGTAAACTTATGACTTTATTCTCGTAATATTAAGACTTCTCTAGTAAAGTTATTACTTTATTCTCTTAATAAGACTTTTTTTCTCGTAAACTTATGACTTTATTTTCATAATATTACGACTTTTTTCTCGTAAACTTATGACTTTATTCTCGTAATATTAAGACTTCTCTAGTAAAGTTATTACTTTATTCTCTTAATAAGACTTTTTTTCTCGTAAACTTATGACTTTATTTTCATAATATTAAGACTTTTTTCTCGTAAACTTATGACTTTATTCTCGTCATATTATGACTTTATTCTCGAAATCTCAGATTTATTTATTTTTTTCCTCAAAGTGGCCCTGATACTCCGTCGTACCTTAGACCTACAACAATGATAAATAAAAATGAAAATGTAAACAAAAAACAGTTATTAATTTCCATTTTTTAAAAATCCACAGGGAGCCACTGGAGAGGGGCAGAAGTGCCGCATGTGGCTCCGGAGCCGCAGGTGCTGACCCCTGATCTAAAGCAACAGTAATATAGTTCTAGTATCTGAATGTTGACCTTGTGTTTTTAATTCTTTAGGTGATCAAAAATGGACGAGTGGGAAGAAGTAAGTGCCCTTAAAAATAAGTAGTTTGCTAATTATGTTCAGCTTTGTTTTTCCTGCCATGGAACCAGATGGTCAACACCTGATCTGAATTTACTCATCGTTACAGGGAACTAGTACTACTGCACCAACCAGCCACACCTCAAGTGAAGGTATGTTTACTGCTCTGTATGCAAATTATTCAATGGCAATTATTTGCCATTTCATTGTAAGCTTTAATAGTATTTATTCTACTAAACCTGAGTTTTTATACAGTCAAATTACCAAATGCAGGGACGTTCACAGTCATTTCACTAGAACAGCAGGTGATGGCCAAATCATGTCACCTCACCCAAAATCTAATGCCTTAAAAAAGACGGTCATTTATCATGCCATCAATCATTGGAATAGCTGCCCTCTTGACATCCGTCAATCTTCTAACAAATCCTCATTCAAATACTATCTAAGAATACATTACTTAAGCAGCTGATCGATAGTCCAGTGTTGGTCATGTATGGTTTTTCTTTTGTTCCTTTTCCCTGATGATGGGCCTTGAGGCTAAATGGTTGTGGAAGATGTGTATGAATGAGAAAATTTATATATGTTTTGAAAATTTGAATGTTATTAGTGTAACACAAATATGATGTTGTATATAGTATGTATGTGATAAATGTAATGTACTTGATTTCGGACCCCAGGAAGGACTAGCTGGTGCCATTGGTATCAGCTAATGGGGATCCTTTTTAAATAAATAAATAGTGCTTGTACATAGTGTTGTCACAATACCAGAATTCTGATACGATACCCTGCCTAAATATCTCGATATGATACTGAAACGATACAATGGCAAAAATCTAAAACATCAGGAAAAGTAATGGAATAATAGATGACAGAACATGGAACTTAAAATAATATTTTATTAACTAAAAACGTATTCATTTAACGAATGAAGTGGTATGCAGTAATCTGTTGTCCCCCTTACTTAAGTTTGTGATTTCTTTGATAGTTAATTTTATACTTGCATTTATTTTTGATCATGCACACATATTTACATTTCATCTGTATTCTTATTTCTATCTTTCTTTTAGCTTATCTATGTTTATATATATATTTGTATTCTAAAACGGAACAACTGTAATTTCCCCCGGGATTAATAAAGTATTTCTGATTCTGATATCACTTATTAAACAGCGTTTAATAAGGCAACGCATAAAACAGCGCCCCCCGCTGGCACATTAGTAACAGTTAAGGCGGGGAGTGGTACTGCAGCACGGAAGACGAGGCTCCCAAAACAAAAACCCACGAAATGATAATAAATTCAGATGAAGTTCTGTGAGAAGTTGATGAGAGAAAAGCTGCTAAAATCAGGAAGACACCACAGTAACTGTAGAAAGAGCTGTGTTGTGTCGTAGTGGTGTGAAGAGAGAGAAGAGTCACTCTCACTGGACTGCATTTCCTCTCCGTCCATTTCACATTACAGAGAAACACAGTAAAATAATACTTTAATATTAATAATACTCCATCCTTCTGGTTATCACTACAGTTTATTTTTTGACCGCTTGCTCCCACCAGCAGCAAAGTTATAACTGCCTGGTCCCGCGGGATCCCAATCCTAATGGCATCCTCTAATGCAGAGCGCTCTGCACACACACGGCCCCGCGGTCACACATCGACGCAACTCGCAGCTCGTATTAAAACACGGTCATTCTTTAAGTATCGATACTAATAAAACGGGGTATCGTTTTTAACGGCAGGATATCACGATACCTTTCTAGTATTGGTATACCGTGCAACAGTACTTGTACATCCACTGTTAATGTGAAATTAACTGTTCTGTCCTTCCACATCTGCTGAAATCACTTCTTGTAACTGCAAATAAAGGGTACTTGGAATTAGAATAATTTGTTACCTATTTAAGTTAAGATGATGAATTGTTGGACATGAACACTTTTAGTTACCCAAGGAGGCTCCTGGAACAGTGATGGTGGCGAATTTGGAGGGGGTAAGTGTGGAAAGGATGAGCAATGACCATCTCCGCCCTAGAGGACATCGATGAAGAATGTTTTTCTGTTTCTCTACAGGTCGTGGTGGAAGAGGCCGAGGCAGACAAGGAGGATTTAAAAGCTCATTCTCCTCAGGTTCTCATGCATCTCATTTAACAAGTAGTAAAATCCTTGTTAGTCGAGTGACTGAATATATAAATTCTGCTTTAAAGGAGTTTAAACTAATGCTTAGATTGAGATAGCTTTGATTAAGTTGAACTCCATGGGCCTCGTAGGAGGGTTTAATCTAATTTTGGTGCTTTGACCTTTGTTTTGTAGGTCCTGATGAGAATGGGAATGGAAATGGTAAGCACTGAGCAGTATTATATTAACTGGTGTCAGCAGTTGCTCAGTCCTTGGTGCTACTGACCTTCCAATTTGTTCTTTATAGATGGGGACAGCTGGAACAATACAGGAGGAGAAAGAGGCGGTTTCAGAGGTAGAGGAGGCAGAGGTGAGACATAACTTCATTCCACTTCAGATTTGACTGAAGTGTACGAGTTGTAGTCATTAACTGTGGGTTACCTGAATGAACAAAAAGCTGGTAGTAAATGATCAATTACTTAGTCTCTACTATAGAGTAGGGATGTACGATATATCGGTTGCTGATATAATTTTTTTCAAAAACCTGTTAACTCTCCCTCACGGACCTATAGACCTATTAATGGGGTGATCTAGCATGACAAAGCTTCATTCTCTAAAATCTCAAATCAAAGTTTCGATTGTTAAAAGATGACATTTGATGCAGCCCAGCTGCTGGCCAATCCGCTCCACAGCAACAGCTGAGCCAGCATGGCAATATCTAATTCAATATGTATATTAATAAAATCATTTTAATGGACTAGTATTTCTGGTGCCGACTAGTGAAGGTACATCCCTACATAAGATAAGTTGAAAGTCTTGTAGACTTTGACCAGATAAAACTTGTCAATCTAAAAATAAACTGTTTTCCGCTTCACATTTTTGCATTTCTAAGATTAATAATATCGGTTAACGTGGCCCTGAAATTCCATATCCGTGCATCTCTACTTTAGAGGTTTTAAATATGATGGAATACTCTATTGAAACCTGTTGTGAATATCAAACATTAGGCCCCTGTAGGCTTGAACGATGGCTCTAAGGTTTTCTTGGAGGAAGTCAGCTGTAGTCATCTTACCGTTGTAAAGGATTCAAACAGCTTCACGAAGGGAAAAGAATCAAAACATTCAAGAAACTTTACAAACCACAAACATTACGAGAAGCATCCTGGATGAGATGGGGGTTCCAGAGACAATTGTACCATTTTGAAGTCGCCCATTTAACCTTCTGAACAATATGAAGAGCAAATACTGTATTGTATTAGCAGAGTATGTTTATTCCTTTGAATGCTTTGCACTGTTTATGAAATTGTGTGTCCTGACAGCAAGTTTATTCTATCAGGGCGCAGCAGAGGATTTGGCAGGACAGATCGCAGTGAATTGGATGGTAATGTTTTCATATGTGTGGTTCTAAGACCGCTGGAATCAGGTCTATTCTTAGTGCAACTGACTTAAAGACATTTCAGCTGAGTACATGAATTGCCTTGATTTCTTTTTTCACAGGAGACGATGATGAAGTGTGTGAAAATGGTAGGTTTTTTTCTTCTCTTTTCTTTTTTAGTCCCCCACACAAAGTACAAAAACAGGTTGACTGTTGTAATTTTCCACAAAGGAATAGCTTTTTTTAATCTACTGTACGTGAATCTTTGTATTTCAATACTGTATGTTCTGTACAGGGTTTAGAGGAGGAAGCAGAGGAGGACGAGGCAGCAGAGGAGGTTTCAGACGAGGTATTTCTCGATTCAGTCCTGTTGTAGTGAAGCAGGACAGCTTTAGCTTGAAGTTCTGAAATACAGAGAAACGTATTGCTAAATGAAGTGATCCAGTCTTAACTTGAAATGTGATGAGCACATCATTAATGGTTGATAATGTGTTGAAGGTGGTGACCAGGGTGCCAGAGGAGGCTTTGGAGGAGGTAAATGACCAAATTCCTTAACCTTTTGGAAGAGTCACCGTGTCATGACTCATGTTGGTAAATGTTGAGTGTGTCTTGTATCATTGCAGGCTACCGTGGGAGAGATGAGGAGTTCTTTGCTCAAGGTTGTAATGTTTTTTTAAATGATTAACTGATTTAGCCATTCAGTTGGGAAACATTTCACTGATGTGACCGACATCTGTTTCTGATACAGGGGAAGATAAAGATCCAGAAAAGAAGGATGAAAACGAGGGTGAAAGTAAGTTAAACTGTTCGATGTAAATATATTCAGCAGTCCTGCAGTATGATTAAGCTTGTGCCACTCCTGCACCACATAATTCATTTGTTTTGTGACCCGCAGGACCGAAGGTCACGTATGTTCCCCCATCCCTCCCCGAAGATGAAGACTCCATTTTTGCCCACTATGAGAAAGGCATCAACTTTGACAAGTATGATGACATCATGGTAGATGTCAGTGGAACCAACCCACCGCAGGCTATCATGGTAAGAAGTTCTGAAATAATAAGTTAACTCATGTATTAGTTGATATACAGTAGCTGGACTATTTGTAGAAGCTGGTTCGTAAGACAAAATAAGCAATTAACCCTCTGAGATGCACAATGGATGTGTTTTGTCCTTTTTAGGGAGGAGGGTACAGGGGGTCTTTAGGGGGAGATAGCAGGTCAGCAGTAGATGTCACATAGAAGTGGTGTACATCATATGAAAGCTTAGAATCTGGAGATTAATTTGAGATGCAGCTCAGCACTGTGTGTCAAATTGTACCAGTCATGAATCAGAAATAAACATTAATTAATTAAAATAAATTGTATAAGTGTATAAGGGCTTAGGACATTATGATGGCCATCCCCGCGCTCTATTGTGTCTCATAAGTTGTTGCAGCAATTTTTGGTGTTGATGCCATTTGTTACACAGATTTGGTGCTAAATTTAACAATTTTTTTACCACTGAAGAATTGATAAAAATAATCAATAATCCCTCCAAAATACCAGTGGACGTACTGGTGCTGTGTTGTGGCTGAAGATGTTTTATCTTGCCTGACAAGCTGCCAGCTCACTGGGATGTCTAACGATAAAAGCTACAGACCTTGCATTATTACTTAACTAGGGTGTAACCTTATGGCAACAAGTATGAACTGTCCCTTGAAGCTGGTGTGTTTCATCTGTTGTATAAGTCTGCTCAGTCAACAAATCAAGCCTTTTTCCTCCAGACTTTTGAAGAGGCAGCATTGTGCGAGTCCTTGAGAAAAAACGTCAGCAAGTCGGGTTATGTGAAGCCGACACCTGTGCAGAAGTACGGCATGCCAATCATCTCTGCTGGCAGAGATCTCATGGCCTGTGCACAGACTGGATCTGGTAAAACGGTGAGATGAGAGAGAGAAACACTTGTCTTGTACATTTTTTTAGGATTGAGTATTAAGTCATCTTCCCTCCTCCAGGCTGCATTCCTGCTCCCTATTCTGCAGCAGCTGATGGCTGATGGTGTGGCCGCCAGTTCCTTCAGTGAGACGCAGGAGCCTGAAGCCATCATTGTGGCCCCAACAAGGGAGCTCATCAACCAGATTTACCTGGAGGCCAGGAAGTTTGCCCATGGGTATGTTTAGACGTGGCTTTGACAAAGTGTTTTATGATGAGTTAACAAGGCAATTAAGCTAGTCTTTGTTCGGTGAAAGAGAAACTTGAATTCAGAAGGTGTACGGTTGTATTTTTCTGTTTAGTAAGGAAAATAGGTGTAAGTTTTTGTTTATTTATTCGACTAGAGAAGCTGAGAGCTTGTGGGAAGGTAGCAAACTCGCTCCCAGCTGAAACTACGGGGGTCACGTTCTCCAGGCTTCTAATCTGTGTCCTCTGACTGTTCTAGGACATGTGTGCGTCCAGTAGTGGTTTATGGTGGAGTCAACACTGGACACCAAATAAGAGACATCTTAAGGGGGTGCAACGTGGTGTGTGGAACCCCAGGGAGACTGTTGGACATGATAGGAAGAGGAAAGGTAAATTAAGTCAGAATTTTCAAACATTTGATGTTTGAAGTTATACAGTCTGTAGTTGAAGAACTGTAACTGAATGGTGTTATGTGCTCCAGGTTGGGCTGAGTAAGCTGCGGTACTTGGTGCTGGATGAGGCTGACCGGATGTTGGATATGGGTTTTGAGCCTGACATGCGCCGCCTGGTGGGCTCCCCTGGAATGCCGTCCAAAGAGAACCGCCAGACTCTGATGTTCAGTGCCACCTACCCTGAGGACATCCAGAGGTCTGCTCCTTGATCAACCACATATTTTACTGCAGAAGTGAGCTTAGCATGTATGAATATGGAAGTGTGCTTTTGCAGGATGGCGGCTGACTTCCTCAAGACCGACTATTTGTTCTTGGCTGTGGGTGTGGTGGGCGGAGCCTGCAGTGATGTGGAGCAGACGTTTGTCCAAGTCACCAAGTTCTCCAAGAGGGAGCAGCTCCTTGACTTTCTCAAGACCATTGGTAAAGTTTTTCGTAGCTGTTTTACTTTCCAACGTTAAGAAAACCTCTAAAGATAAGCAAGGATAATAATTTATTGTTTAATGAATAATTAGAACCCTATCAGCTAAGACTAGACACAAAAAGGCTTTTGACAGTACTGCTTGCAGCAGACCCATATACCCAGTTAGGGGTCGCCAAAGCTTCACAGCTGTAGCTCTTGTAGGACTGAATAATGCATTACAGCTCAACATGTAACTTGTCCACAATGGAGCATGAGCTGGTGGTGTTTGTCTTAGTCTGGATTTTGGTGTTGCAGGAGTGGAGCGCACCATGGTGTTTGTGGAGACCAAGAGACAAGCTGATTTCATTGCCACTTATTTGTGCCAGGAGAAGGTTCTGACCACCAGCATTCATGGGTAAGTGATGTGTCTAGAATCCTATATTTCCACTTCTGTTTGAATGCAGATAGTAATGTGTTGTGTTGTCTGGCAGTGACCGCGAGCAGCGGGAACGAGAGCAGGCTCTGGCAGACTTCCGCTCCGGCAAATGTCCCGTCCTGGTGGCAACCTCTGTAGCTGCCCGCGGTCTGGATATTCCAGATGTACAGCATGTGGTGAACTTTGACCTCCCCAACAACATTGATGAATATGTCCACCGTATTGGGAGAACTGGCCGCTGTGGTAACACCGGAAGGGCGGTGTCTTTCTATGACCCTGAAGCTGATAACCAACTGGCCCGCTCCCTCGTCACAGTCCTGTCCAAGGTAAGAGAGTTGTCACCAACTTCATCATCCACATTCATATTGAGCCTGTTATTTCATTAACAAGCAGTAATAGCTAGGGGTGGGGGGAAAAATAGATTCACCTATGTATCGCGATTTTATTTTATTTTTATGATTTTGAAATCAGTTTGAATTTGACGTGGATTCAACCTGCACCCTCCCATGTTAAATCCAGCGTGGTAAACACTACACATCCAGTAAAGGATGGAAACACTTTGGGTTTCACACATTGGCAGGAAAAGCAGAGCTAGACATCACGGCTAAAGCTGCATGCTAACTCTGTCACGAACAGGAAACGTTATCGTATCCCAGTAACTTGTGGTCGAGCCGGCCGTCACTCTCATCTCTTTGGTCAAATGGGCCGACGCTACAACTGTAGAGCACCCATATACTGACATTTCTGTTAAATGCATTCAAACGGCCCCGATGGAGCTGACCATGGATGGATAAAGAGAACGGAGCTGACGAGAGAACTATAGACCACCTTAGAGAAGTTAGAGGAAGTAGACACGTGGGACTACATCCGATTTTCAAAATAATGTGTTAATAAAGGGAACTGTATATACAAAATACATATATATGACTGATATAATTGACTTCAGGACGTCTCTGACTACATACATGCTGAAAATCAAACATTTTAATGTATTAATTTAGATATTTTTCAAAGTAAAAGTCCCTAGAAGTGTATGATTCAACTTTTTCCCATGGTCTAGTGTTAAAAAAAAGTTAACATAAATCCTAATATTGAATCGTAATACCTAAAAATCGCAATACGGCACTCAAGTATCGTGATAGTATTGAATCAGGAGATAGGCGTATCGTCCCAGCCCTAGTAATAGCCTGCATGAGTTATCCCCCCTGAGAAAACACTATTCAGTCATTGACAGTACAGGAAGAATGCATCACTAGGAAGGACTTAAAGCACTGTCAGTGTGGGCCTTCATTGTTTCCATATGTTGACTTGGATTGACAGGCCCAGCAGGAAGTGCCCTCATGGTTAGAGGAGTCTGCGTTCAGCGGTCCTGGAGCAGGCTTCAACCCCTCCAGGAAGGGCTTTGCCGCCACAGACTCCAGGAAGGTAACTGGATTGACTCTTCTGTTTTATAATCACTGTTTTTTTTCTCTCTGGAGTCTTTGTGATGTCAGTGTAACTGTCTGTCCTCACACCGTCTTCTGTCCTCACTGTGTCTTCAGGGAGGATCTTTCCAAGAAAAGGATGTGAGAAGCCAGCCGGCTGCTCAGACTGCTGCTGCGACTGCAGATGAAGAAGAATGGGAATAGAGGAAATATCAGAGCAACACACCCACACAGCATTGAGTTATTTTTCTTTTCACGTGTTCAGCTTGTTGTAGTTTTATCAAAGTATTTTTGTTTGAAGGGGGGGGAAAAAGTTAAAAGTTGAGCGAGATGTTAAACGGGGAAACCAGGTCTCGTGTATGACGCAACAACTTAATCGGTCTTCGCTGACTGGCATTTTGTGGCAAATTTGTTTTATTTTTTAAATCATCACTTGCATTTATAACAAAGTTAATAAGGAAAACAATGTGTCTGACCAAAAGACAAAACTTAAGGATGTCATATTCCAACTATATTTTGTTTCATAAAGGTCACCAATAAATAAGTATTTGTTCAAAGCAAAGCCTACATTTATTGTCAAATGTGTTGCGTACTAAACTTAAAATTAAATTTTGAGGTACTTGTTCTTTTCCTGAGTATTTTACTTGATACTTCTACTCCACTACATTTCAAAGGCAAAGATTTAACTTTTTACTCCACTACTACTATTAAAAGCAATTAAAAAAATAATGAAGCCAAGAACCAGGTGTGGACAGGCCTGTGGCACATAAGCCGTTCCCTGGACCTGAGCCTCCTCTGACTATTACTTTAATTTAATACCAAATGAATTATGACGTATTATTATGGGTGAGATGTCAAACTTGTTTGTTTTTTGGAATAAAAAGCAGACATGTTTAGCACAAATTTATCATATTAGCAACAATGAATGAACAGATTTTTGTTTTTATTTCGTATTGAATAGGCTAGTTAATTTAAATTATTAGCTTTACTACATTTACAATAAGACAACTGAACCGTTTGGTTGAGCATGTTTTTTAGATAATCATTTGCCTTTTTTACTTGAGTATTTCCATTTTATGCTACTTGATCATTTTATATCCACTACATTTGTTTGACAGCTTTAGTTCGGCTACTCTTCAGATTACAACTTTTCATATCATTCCATGTTAAACCATGTAGGCTTCTCTCCAAATTTGGTGATATTTCCTTGTGTTGAGAAAATTCTCCTACTTCAGCTGAATAAAAGCCTCTTGGATCAGCTGGAAAATGCATCCTCAAAAAGCTGAAACCAGCATGAAAAGTTGACAGGTATTTAGACAGTGTGGTATTAGTATGAATCATACATGTGAATGATTATATGGAGTTTTGAACTATCATCTCCATTGCAAAAATGTCATTTTCTTTTCTTCAACTAATTTTTGTTACTTTTGTTTTAATCAAATCGGCTTTAAATTAATCAAACTGATCATTTATCTTGATAATTTATCACTCCATTTTTCAATTCGCATCTATTTTTACAGCTCCAGTTTTCATTTCACATGCGTTTTCATCACCTCCATTTTTATCATTTAATTGTTGTTACTTCCACCCCTCATTTTTTTTTAAAAATACTGTATTTCAAGAGTTCAATAAAATATAATCACATGTTCAGATTTTTCACTAAATTCTGCAAAAATATATTACAGTATAAAAATAATATAAGAATAAATTATAAATTATACAACACATAAAATGTAAGGAAAGGAAAAAATGAATAAAAACAAAATAAAAAACATTCGGGGTCTGTTAAACAATTGGAATAAATTTAAAATTAATAGTTTTAGTCAATTTAGAATTTGGGGATTTTAAGTTATCTATCATATCGTAAATTCGTGAGCCTGCTGTGATAGCTCAGGGCTTATGCCCTTTTCTATCAATAGGAAATCGTTGGAGGGAGGAGAGAGGAGCCCAGTTGGTGCTGAGGAGTTGTTTTTTTTATCTTTTTTTTACTTCTTTTTCTTGTTTTTTTATTTTTTTATTTATATATATATATTTTTTTCCCTTTTCTTTTTCTTCTGTCTTTTCTCTTTCTTCCTTTTCCTCATAACAAAATAGAATAAAATGAAATATGGATAAAACAAAATGGAGAGAAAAATAAATGTATAAAGTTATTAATAATGGTCAAATATGTTTTATGGTGCTTCTCTTAATACATCTGGTGGTGTATTCTTCCTGGCCCTGAAGCCCCGCCCGTTGTGGGCGTGGTCTCTGTTCCTGTCATTTTGATTGGTCAGCTACATGTTGTCCGTTTCAAATTTGTGCGTCACCCGGAAGTTGTAGAAGTTAAGTGAAGAAAACCCTTCAGACCTGTCGGCTATAGTCCATAAACAGAATATAGAAGAGTCAAATAAAGTCTATGAAATCTATCTGAAGCTGTAGTAACGTGTTTCACCATGAAAGGAACCGCTAAAAGCAAGGTAAGACCGACTAACGTCAAACATAACACTAAACTAAGACAGTTAAAGCTAACTAGCTAACTAACTAGTCTCTCAGTGTCATTGATCAAGTTTAGTTGATGAAATGCTTACAGACGTGTGGGGATATGGGTTAACGTTATCAACTGTCATTCCAGGCTGCAGGTTAACTAATATATATTTGTAAACTCTAAGTGTACTCAGCTCCAGTGGTTGTTGGTGCCTAGCATGGGGAAGGTAGCTCTGGGAGGATGCTCTAGGATGTGCAGATGTTCCAGCTGTTTGAAACTGGCTTGTGATTGGCAGGTTGTGACATCAGGGAGGCTGACAGGAGGAGTCAAAGGGCAGCTGACCAGGAGACGGTGAGTAACTTTATTTTGTACTTTTTACTGTACTTACATACAATACGATAATACTTTAGTGTCAGACAGGTCTGAAATTTGTTTTGCATCACAGCAGCTCCATTTGCAACATCACAGAAAGGACAAAGACAAGAAACAAGGATACGTACATTTAAACATTACAATCACAGAAGACGATATTCAGGGCCCTTCAACGTACATTTGATCTGGGATTAGGCTCCATATTTAGTTTTAGGATTGACTGGTGCACAAAAGAGTGCTTCAGTCTAAGTCTTATTAAATCGTGGAACCCTGTATCTCTGATTTGATGGTAACAATTCATATTCACTGTTCAAAACATGGTTGGGGTCAGAGACGATGGTGTTAGCCAGCTTTAAGATGTTATTATGATAGGCTGATTCATAGAATTTCTCAAGGGGTTGACCTACAGTCTTTGAGCAGATTTTCATTTGGTGAAGCAGTTTTGACTTTAAAGTAGTGGACAAACTCTTGTACCATGTAGTATAACAATACTGTAGAACACTCATAATCACAGATGTAAAAAACAAAAGAAGAATTTGTTTACTTGCCCCAAAAGACCTGAGGCGGTGGAGAAAGTAAATTCTTTTTTTTGTCTTTTTACAGACAAATTCAATGTGGTCTTTCCAAGATAACAGATGTTCCTGTTAGCTCTCCACGATTCTTATGCTGTGCTGTTCTCCTCTTATCTTGTGTTGTCAGAGTGACTCCAAACCCAGGACCAGCAGTCCACCCTGAGCCAGCCTACTCTCTGTACTCCACAGACTCTGAAGACCAGGTAGTGAAGTGAACTGATTTACAACCAGTTCAAAAGACATGACAGGACATCTTGAGCAGGATAATGATTAGCCCATCACGGGCTAGACTTTTTATCTTTTTAAAGCCTGAAAACGGAGCCATGAGGAGGTGCAGAAGTCTAGATTTCTCTCAGAACACTTGAATTACAATATGCTGAAAGGTTATTATGGGATTTTTGCCCAATGATGCCAAAAACATACTGCCTACTGCAGGTTTAATTTAGAGGTCAAACTGAAAGTGAGCACAGCTGAAATGTCACTAATCCTCATTGTACAGGAACACGGATAAGTCCAGTAGGTCACAGTGAAGCAGGAAGTGGGTCTGTAAACTGTGATGTTTACAAGGAACAGCTCTGGTAATAGTGTCATATCAGTTTCCTAATGAAAGTCATCAGCATCATGTTGATGTGTTCTGTCCCCTCAGGTCACTTCTCTCCATAAGGGTCTGGACCGCTGTGCTGCCTTGCTCAGCGGCATCCTTCAGGCTGAGAAGGCAGGTCAGATGAGTTTTCTAACATAATAGCCATGAATAGAGCAGACCACCAGTGTGTTACAATCACTTCATCAAATGATTAGTTGAGAAAAGTAATCGGCAACATTTTTCATAATCCTTGAATCATCCTCTGGTTCCAGCTTCTTCAAACAGATGCTTAACTGATGAATTCAAATAACAATACATGAATTGATAATGGAAATAATAGTTATTTTCAGTTCTAGTTACAAGCCAGCTTCTGTATTTATAGTGACGGTCTTGTATGATTTATGTGATGAAACAACATCCCATCATAATGATGTAAACACCTGTGAATGTGTGTGTGTAGAAGCCATGCCAGGCCCTCCCAGAGCAGTGAAGGGTGGAGCAGCTAAATCAAGACCATCTACCTCACTAGGGAAGAAGACCACCAAGAACACAGAGACAGGTCGGTGTGTGTTCATGAATGTGTTTGAGGTTTAGTTCAGTTTATTTGACATTATGAGAAGGAGGATCACACACAACTAGACAATGTCAAGGACGACACAACAAAGGCCCTGTTCACACCTGGCATTAACATGCATCCTGAGCGATCCCATCACCAGTGGACAGCTCTAAATACGTCTGTTCACACCTGGCATCAGAATGCGTCTCCACATGCGTGACCACTTGTGATCACCTCCCTGCTCTACATGCAAATAAACACGCAGTAAACCCACGGCTAATACAGCAGACGTTGTGACATGAATGTCAGTAGTAATATCCTACATATTCACATACACATTCGCGTACACACTGCTAAAAGAATGTGGCCATATGTGGCTCAGACCACCTCTGAATGTGGTCTGAGCGATCGGATCTTAATGCGTCTTCAGTGTCCCTGATGTACTTAGAGTAAAGATGGGGGGCTGAAGCCTTGTGAAGCTTTGGGGATTTCTTTCTTTTTGTGCTTTTAAAAAAAAGCTACAGAGCTTCAACTCAGCAGCACAGGGACATCTGGTGGTTTGCAAAACTTACAGCAGCCCTTCAAGGTTGAAGCAAAGCACTAAAAGAACTCACTGATTTTCAATCTCCTATGTGTGCAATAAAAGTCTGAGTAGTTTGCGTGTTATTTATTAAACCTGTAATAGGCCTACTCTTTCTGCGCTGGCACGACATATGAATGTACCTTATTGGTGTGATGTGGCCCAGTGCTCACAGCTCAAATATCAGTGGTTCAGGTCTCAGAAACCACAATGGCACAGTCCTCTATTACACCACCTAATGTTGCCCCATATTCATCTCCACCTCCAGGCCTGAAGAGTCGTCAGTCAGTCCAGCGTGGACCAGGACCACCCTGGTCCTCCATCCCTCCACCCCAGTCACAGACCTCCATCCCTCCAACCCAGCCCCAGACCTCCATCCCTCCACCTCAGACCTCTTTCCCCCCACCCCTGCCCCAGACCTCCATCCCTCCACCACAGACCTCCATCTCTCCACCACAGACCTCCATCTCTCCACCCCTGCCCCAGACACTAATCCTTCCACCCCTGCCCCAGACCTCCATCCCTCCACCCCAGATCTCCATCT
>CAKAKR010023034.1:0-27867 GCA_916700685.1 Adelosebastes latens
GTAGGCCTGAAGGTAAAGTATTTTTCATCGCCTGCACTATAGGTGACAATATATTTTTTTACTTATAGGTGTATACTGTGCAAGTTAATCTTGTGTTTACAATGACCAAAAACAGTTGATAGAATAAGTGATGTTCAGAGCTACTGCATGAAGAATGGACTTTATGACTCACTGACTTTTGCAACAATAGTTTTATTGATTTGAATGAATGGTCTCTCCATCCAATTCAAGTATACATAAATCTATCCCATGCAAAGTGCTTCTTGAAAAATGGGAATAAATCATAATACCAACAGGCTCTTAAGTAGGACATAACTTCTAAAAGTGAATGGAAGATCAAAACATGTTTAATTGCAGAGCTTTAAGTTCATTAAGGGCCTCTTAAGAAAATGTAAGGGCTGTGGATGGAGAAATTGTTTTTAAAATGTTTGGCAGTCCATCCCTGGTGGTAATATAAACACCATAATGAAAATTGATCAGAAAGAAAATTGTCCATGGCATCTATTTAACAGTAAAGAATGAAAAGAGACGGGAGAAACAACTGTATGAAGAAAGAAAAGAACAAGAGACACTCTTCAGACAATAACAAAAATTGCATCCTAATCATTAATTTAATTTAATTTAATTAATTCTGATGGTGGCTTATCAACATAAAATGGACAGTTGCCAACTGGACAAAGCAGAGAGTACATTCTTACTATAAAAAAAAATGATAATCATTAAATTGGAATTTAGCTGACCCATCATTATCAAATTGATCATATAAACCTTATAGAAATAAAATAATTAAAATTGTAGGGTTTATGGAGGGCTGTAACCTTTCCTTTTTGTAATATTCCCATAATATTCCTGCAGCCTAACATAACTGATAATAGTGTGCCTAATATATAATTTATTTAAGTTTTTAATTAGCTAATCTCCAGTGGTATTTCTATAATCATGTATGACACAGTGTCAACTATACTGTACAGTATTGTCGCCTACCTTGGAGCACTGGCGACACCTTGTGTCAGGATGGGTGTCACTTCCACAGCAGAATGGAGGCAATTTGTCATCTCTGCTATTAAAACCAAACCGTTTGATTTTGTATTGCAAATAACAGTACTTATATATATATGTGTGTGTGTGTATATATGTATGTATGTATATATATATATATATATATATATTATTTATTATATTATCATTAATAAAATAATAATAACAATAAATTATAATAATAAAATAATAATAACAATAAATGTATTTTTGATATATATATATATATATATATATATATATATATATATGAAATAAATTCATTGTTATTATTTTATTATTATAATTATAATTTATTGTTATTATTTTATTATTGATAATATAATAAATTATATTATATAGTTAAAATAATAAAAATGTAATTGTTTTTTTATTTTTAAGTCTTAACTCAAGCTTTCAGCCTCATATTATTGCTTTCATCATCAGCAGATGGAGTTTGCTCAGTTGTAGACCTATGAGGACATATTTTATGAGATGTTTTTAACTGTTATATTTTACTGTCAATCATTCATTAACAATAGATTATTCAGTTAAATTTTCATTTATACTTTCACTTTAAATGAAAAAATAATTCAGTGTTCAGTGTTAATGATTTATTATCTTCATGACATATATATAATTTGCAAAAAAAACTAATAATATTGATAATATAATAAATAAATAATAAAATAATGATAATGAAAAAACAATTCCAGAAACATCCATTCCAAATGGGTTTGAAACTATTTATAAATGTGTTCAAATATAATTGTTTTTTTATTTTTAAGTCTCAAATCAAGGTCAACTTATTATAACGATGTGCATCTGTGCATTGTTGTCCCACTGTAGAATGTGCATGTTAAAAGCTTGCTTATATTAATAAATATAGCATATATAGAGCATTAAACTGGCTTTGCATAACAATCCAGCTGTTGCAGGACCTTTAAGAGCTGCTTCCGGTAGCACCATGATCAGATCCTCCGAATTGGCCAATCAGAAATCATAACAAGCCTGCCGTGATGAGGATTCTACGCGCTCATTGGCTGCCCCTTGTATGACGTAAGAGGTAACTCAGTTCTGATTGGTTGCTCTCTCACCTTTAGTTTAGTACGATCCCTCCCCCTTTCTGCCGTTGTACAGGAATACGAGCAGCCTACACAAGGTACAGTACTATTTCTACTATTTTAGTACTTTAAATGAACAATATGACAGTTCAGATCACTTATTATCTACTGTTAACATGTAATGCAACATTTGGTGTTTGTTAATACATGTAATAATAACTTTATTGTACCTTTTTAGTGAAGTTTACAGACCTAACAGTCTGTCAGGAGGTTATATAAATGCGACATATAATAAAAAAAAACATATAATATACATGCAGTCTGGTACTGTAATGGCTGCTTGTGTTAGAGATGTGTGTGCACCTGTGACCTATATACATAATAAGCCATGACATTTCTAGCATTATTGAATTTTATAAGACCTGTTTTGTCAATAAATTATTCAGTTAAATTTTCATTTATACTTTCACTTAAAATAAAAAAAAATCCATTGTTCAGTGTTAATGATTTATTAATCTTCATGACATGTACATATTTGCAAAAAAAATAATAATATTGATAACATAATAAATAAATAATCTAAATAAATAATAATAATAATAATAATAATAATAATAATAATAATAATAGAGAAAAATCCTTACCAAATGGGTTTGAAACTATTTATAAATGTGTTCAAATATTTAAAAGAATATATATTTTTAAGTCTTAAGTCAAGGTCCACTTATTAGATTTTCTCTAGAGCTTTCAGCCTCATATTATTGCTTTCATCATCAGCAGATGGAGTTTGCTCAGTTGTAGACCTATGAGGACATATTTTATTAGATTTTTTTATTATTGAATTTTATAAGACGTGGACCTGTTTTGTCAATAGATTATTCAGTTAAATTTTCATTTATACTTTCACTTAAAATAAAAAAAACATTCAGTGTTAATGATTTATTATCTTCATGACATATATATAATTTACAAAAAATTATAATATTGATAATATAATAAATAAATAATAATAAAAAAATATATATAATAATAATAATAATAATAAAAAATCCAGAAAAACCCTTACCAAATGGGTGTTCAAATATAATTTTTTTTATTTTTAAGTCTTAACTCAAGGTATTAGATTTCCTCAAGAGCTTTCAGCCTTATATTATTGCTTTCATCATCAGCAGATGGAGTTTGCTCAGTTATAGGACATATTTTATGAGATTGTTTAACTGTTATATTATACTGTCAATCATTCATTAACAGTTTCATACCTGTTAATGAATAATTTACAGGTTGTTGTTGACGAATAACATTTATTAAAGGTACATTAAAGGTTTTTTTAAATATTCGTCTACATAAAAATGTTATCAATAAGACCTTTAACGCTTATCAAACACTGCTTGTAACATAAATTACTGTGTTTTAAACCATTTATTAATTGTTAATACAGCATATAAATGCATAATTAAACACAAAGTGTTACCATAAACATGTCTCAAAGGATTCATACAAGAGAATACAGCAGACAACAGGGCTTCTGGGAAATGCAGTGTGTTTTTGGCATCTTTTTCTAATGTGTGCTCTCTCCATACTTTACAGATTCAACCATGGATCTCGTGCTGAATGTTGCCGACTACTACGTCCTCAGCCCGTACGTGTACCCCGCGTCGTGGCCCGAGGACGGCGCCCTGCGGCAGATCATCAGCCTGTTGGTGCTGACCAACCTCGGCGCTGCAGTCCTGTACCTGGGCCTGGGATCCATCAGTTACTTCTTCGTCTTCGACCACAATCTGATGAAACACCCACACTTCCTAGAGGTACGAAGCTTGTCCCTCATTTTATGATCGGTGTTTTAGTAAACTGTGTGTTTGCACTGCTAAACCCTGAGAAATGAATTGCTTCTACGAGGGGGGGACACATTTATGTGAATAAAATCCACAGGGGCTACCAAAATCAACACAAAATGAAAGTTCCTTATAGTAACTTTAAGTAAAAATGAATAGTGGTTGCTGTGACACAGGAAAGTGTCTTGTCTATAGCTACGGTCGATACCCCAGACCACAATGATCAGGAGCGCGAGAAGAGTCTCCATAAAGGATAAACTGGCGTTATTCTGGATTTTAAGTCCATACCACCCTGGATATCAGGGGAAGTAATCGGCACATGAAATCCCTTCTATATAACCTCTGTATCGTTTTATGTTTATACATTCCCTCTTTCTTTCTTTTCACCCCTTTCTTATTTATTTAATCAATATATATATTTTTTTTTTTCCTACTTAGAATCAGGTTCAGAGGGAGATCAAATATGCGATGACGTCTCTTCCCTGGATCAGCATCCCCACAGTGGCTTTGTTTTTCGCTGAAGTTAGAGGATACAGCAAACTGTACGACAACGTCAATGACTCTCCGCTGGGTACGTTGAAGAATGCAGCTTTCACTTGTTCTGTTGTTTTGTTGTTTCCATGCATTTGAAACTCTGAATGTACCAGTTCTTGATGGTGACATAAAGTCTATGTGCTCTCAGGTTGGCCTGGACTCTTCCTCAGTATGATCTCCTTCCTGCTCTTCACCGACATGTGTATCTACTGGATTCATCGGTTCCTACATCATAAGCTCATTTACAAGGTTAGTACAGCCGTAGTTTTTTTTCTTTGAACTCGTTAGGTTCACCTTTCTGCCTATTTTGGGTCCCACAGACCCCACTGCTGTATGTGTAAAAATAACAATTGTAATCTCTCTTCTCCCCAACAGCTGTTTCACAAACCCCACCACTTGTGGAAGATCCCGTCTCCCTTCGCCAGCCACGCCTTCCACCCAGTAGACGGCTTCATGCAGGGACTCCCGTACCACATCTACCCTTTCTTTTTCCCCCTCCACAAGGTGCTCTACTTGGCCTTGTACGTTTTCGTCAACATCTGGACCATCTCTATCCACGACGGCGACTACCGCGTCCCCGGCACTCTGACGGGTGCCATCAACGGCTCGGCCCACCACACCGACCACCACCTCTTCTTCGACTACAACTACGGCCAGTACTTCACCCTGTGGGACCGCCTGGGAGGCTCCTACAAGCACCCGTCGGCTCTGATGGGGAAGGGTCCACATGACCTCATCCGAAAGCTTCAAGCAGAGGGAAAGTTAGGAGTGAAGGCTAAAGGGCCAGTGAATGGACATGTCACAAGTAAGGAGGAGTAACAGGAGGGGATGTAACAATTAAACCCTCAAAGTGATCACTATTTTTTCTAAAGACAATGTGCTGCACTCAGCTGGGAAACATATCAGAGCGTAATTTGAGTTCCTGTATTTGCCAAATAAGCTGCCGTGAGATTTTAAATACTACTTGATAAATGAATGTAAGATGGTTTCCCCTCGGGTCAACCCAGTCGCCCGAATAAAACGTTGGCATAAGTTTCTGCAAAGCACAGATACGTTGAATCTCGACGTTTCTGAACCAAAATTTGTTTCACATCAACATTTCTAGACACGTGTTTATCAACGTTTTTACTCGTGGCGCTTTTGGCGTTTCGAAACTGCATTCTCAAGTTTAGGCAACAAAACTACTTGGTTAGGTTTAGTAAAAGATCATGTTTTGTGTTATAAGTTACTTTTGGTTTCACACGCCGGTCTCCTGGATGAAAGTCCGATGTTTGACCGAACGACCACCCCGACGACCTCCCTATGTGAACTTGGGCGGACTCTGATTAAACATATTTATGATACGTCAAACACAAACATAATCTGGGAGAAAATACGTTCTCTCGAAATGCAATTGATAATGCAGTTTCATTGGGATCGCTACGTTCTTTGACGTACCAATCAATAGAAGAGGAGCAGACTGACATCTGGAGTTGGCGTTATTGTCTTGCAGTGCTTGTAATTTAAACAGGGTGATAAAGTGACACAGAAGAGTTTTTTACAAACCAAGAAACAACGGAGACAAGAGACTAGTGGAACATCAAAAGGCTTGAGCTACTGGAGCTGCTACACTGTCAGTGAATGACACTGAATGGAAGTTTCACTTTATGATGAAGACCTGAGACCGTGGTGTCACGAGGATGGATTTTCACTACATTTTAGATTTAACAAGTAGTTCATCGTTGTGAGTTCAGACTGATTTTCAAAATTGTGGAGATTCAATTTCCAGGTTAATATTAATTACACAGTTTGTGTCTCCTGTCTGTCTGTTTAGGTGATTGCATCATCATTGGTGTGAGAATAAAACACCTCTCCTCCTAGTACTGTTGGTACAAACAGAGTAGAAATACTTCTTGGATACAAACATTAATGATACATACAAAAAATGCAGCTTACTCAAGTTTTACTTTGAAATTTCATCAATGTATTGGGTGTGAAAGTTCACTCTTGACCTTGGAAAAATTAGTTTGACAAAAAAAAAATCTTAACTCCCTTTTTCTGGAGCTTTCAAGCCCAATTTTAGTAACGGATCAGCGGATGGAGGAGACTCAGAAGCATTTTTGCGACTTGAAAACCATCAATATTCATTCTTGACCTTGACAAACGATCCCAACTCAAGGTCTAGTTATTCCTTTTTTTCCTGAGCTTTCAACCTTATCACACAGTCTTCATCAGCCTTAACGTTTAAGCCAGCACAGACGGGAAGTCCTAAAGATGCTATGGATGAAATCATCACTGTTACAGAGTTTATGTGTCAACAGATTAATCTCCATGACAACTGAGGAAGCTCCATCTGCTGATGAAGACCTTGTAATGTGGTTGAAAGCTCTGGAAAAAGCTAGTTGGTCGAACCTGAGTTGGGATTGTTTAATCAAACTAGAACAATAGAGTTTAAAACATTGATATTTATGGTTTGTTAGTTGTGCTGAATGACTTATTTCCAAGAAATGTATGAGCACATCTCTGGTAAACACCAGATTTAAAGTGGTTCTTTTGTGTGATTCTTTTTGGAGAAACTCAGTTTTACAGATCTGATGATTAAATCAAGTAATCAATTAGTCGACAAAATCGTATAAGTGTTAGTCGACTAAGAATTTATATGGTGGAGGACAGCCCTAGTTAGTTGTATGCAACCAAACAATGATTTCCGATAACCATCCTTAAATATATTTCAATTTATTTCCTAGTACTGTATAGACTTCACTTTTATCAAGCTATGAAGTGTAAAATTCAGGCAGCAGATTGAAGAACATTCAGATATAAGATCGACTTCCTGGCGTTTGCTCATGGGTAGCTTCAGTGTGTTTAACAAGCAGGAAGAAAATATAATTACATAGCATCCTTTTCTTACATGCAAAAGTGCACATAAGAAAAAAAAAACAGATCAACCAGAAAAGCAGCTCGTTACAGCAGAAATGATTGGGGCTTTCTACACATGCTGATGTCCGGCTCCCGGGCCGTGTGCAGTGTTGTCATGTCAGTAATGGAGGTGATCTCAGCAGAAGAAGACGGGCGTCCAGAGGAGGGATCTCATGACCGTCCCTGCTGCCATGCCTGCCAGTAATCCCATCGCCAGATTCGACAACACTCCATCAAACGGGTCCCTCTGAACAATCACCTGGTGGGTTCCTGAGAGAGAAGAGACAGAGGGACATATCAGAGTAAGAGAGGAGCTCAAATCTGAAGAGAAAGAAAACTGACGCTCTGTTTGACTTTTACCTTTAACAGTCTACAACTCCTACATCAATGAAATGTGGGTGATTGTACACTGATTATAAATATAAGGTGGCTCCAGCGTTGTTACCTCATCTTGTGACTGTCTTATATTTAATTCAAAGTGGCTTTATTGGCAGGAAAGTTAAAAAAAAAACAATGTTGCCAAAGCATCAAAATATAAAAGTACACAGTAATATGAATATTAACACAACATATAGCTCCCAGTATCGTTTAGAATATATTTTAAGGTTCTTTTACTTGTTTTTAAAGCTCTTGATGGTTTTGGACCGGCCTATATTGCAGACTCTCTGTCGTTTTATAATCCTTCACAAGCTCTTACATTTTCTTATTTTTAAATACACACTATTAAACACACAAGAAAATAGATTAACTATGCCCCAAAATTATGGAATACCCTACCTCTGTGAACATTTTTAAATGAAAGCTGAAAACATATTTATTTAATTTAGCTTATAATTAATGTCATTCTATTAATTATTAATTTTATTTTATTTAGTTTTTTTTTTTACTATTTCTTTATTGTAATTTAAAAAATAATTCTGTTTTACTTTTTGTAAAATTATTTATATTCTATTGTCATGTTCCACCGAAATGGCCTGTATCGAACAATAAAATATTATAAATACAATAAGCGTTTTCAGTCCAAAATGGCGGCAGTAGCTGTTGTCAAAAAGACACCTGAGTTTCATCTCTTTGCTTCTACACTCTTTGACTTAAGTACACTACTTGAGTAAATGTACTTAGTTTAGTTACATTAAATCACTTCCTGCTACAGATGAACATTTCTCATATTGTTGTTAGTATTGGTAAAAAGGCTGCTTTATTCTACTTTAAGCATGCACCGCCCCTGCAAGCCGCTCAGTGTCTCAAATCAAACGCTTCCCAGTTTAATTAGTGTGAACGCCCAGCAGGTGTGTGTGCAGGTGAAACTACACCACAGATCTGCCAGCAAGAGGTCAGTGCATGCATGTGTTTGTTAGCTGCACCTGTGGTTGGGTTTACATTGCTAATAGTCCTGCTACAGTACATGCTGTCTGGATTCCTCTGCTGATTGTAGTTGATTAATGTGTTAATGCATACAACCTGCTGTGGTGCTCCTTGTTGAATGGCCTGTGTGTTTAGACTGTTGTTGCAATGAGATTACTGATTACCAGGGCAGTAGCCAGGTGTTTATATAGGCCTACTGAGGTCATGAGTCCCAAGTTCCCCCAATGCAAACATGATCTTTTCATAAAACTAGATGCAAATATTTGTTGAAATTGGTGCCACATGACCACCCCTTTGCTCAAAAGGTAGAAAACTACAACAACCACAATGCACTTGGCTGAGTAATGTAATGTAATAATTTATTCATTTTGGTCCTTATTAACAATTTTCCAAAAGGAATGCACATAATAAAGAAGAAATAACAATAAACTACTAAAGTAAATGGAGAATACCTATTTACATAGCATATTCTAATAAGCAACTCATTTACTACTAGTTTAGGCATACAAAAACAAGACAAAGTATGACATTATTTTCAGTGATAACGCCTACCTACTAGCTGTTTTACGGTGACCTTTCAGAAAAAAACACTGTTGTCACTGTCAGACGCCCGTTTGTCCCTGCTGGCTTTGGGTTTTTTTCCCAGTTTTCCAGTTGAAATATGTCTCCAGCACTATATTTGTGGCATAAAGCTTGGGTGTAGTGTTACACATGCTTGTGCCCCTTCCTCTGTAATGTTGGATTCAGCAATTTCATCCAAAAGAAACTGGCCTCTATCATCCCTAGTTTGGATATACTGAATAATTTTATTTTGGTGGCCTAAAAGTAGTCAAAATTAAATATGTTATGTCTATGTTGAAGATGGCTTAGGTTAGGGTTAGCTTTTTGTGTGTCCTGCTTCACCATGGTAACATACCTGGTCCTACTCCAGGTGTGATGTAGACAGTATGGTGGCCGTTGATGGGGATAGCCTGGTAGGAGTCATCATATGGGTCGTATGTGAACATCTGCAGAAATATAACGTTTAGTAAACACCACTGAGAGAGAACAGATCATCATGTCTCAGCTCTTACAGAGAGAACAACGGATCACTCACCGGGTTTCTCCGGGTGTCCAGCAGAGTCAGTTTCCACGCTCTGAAAAAGACGTGAACAGGAATGAAGCTCTGATTGATGGTTGTAAAGGGAGGCAGAGAAGTATAGAGGGTACGTACAAGGATTCATCCTCGCTGTTGGCGCACAGGTTGACTGTAGAGCCGCTTGTGAGCTGAACTGAAATGAGATTCTCCCTGGGATTACTCTCTGGTGGAGTCACACCTACAGCACAGCACCAAACACAAGTTAAAGAAGTAATTCACCCACAAATGAGCACGATGTCATCAGTAAGTCAAAGCCTCAAAGAAAGCCTCATGGAAGATCATACATTAAAGGGATAGTTCAGGTGTTTTGAAGTGGGGTTGTTTGAGGTACTCCTCCATAGTCAGTGTATTACCTACAGTAGATGGAGTTTGGAGAAGCAGACAGGAGTACCAGCACGGGAGCAAAGTAATGTACTGCTGTGGACGGGGGCAGCAGCAAAACGCATTTTAGACACCTAAAAGAAATCAATATATTTAGAATATTTTCAGCGCTTCATCTTGCCGTGAGACAGTTATACAGTTTTATGTTTCCAACGTGGGAATTAAAGATGTTATCATTAATGCTCTCGCCAAAGCCACCAGACTCCATTGGAAAGAAACAGTAATTTTACCTTGCAGAACACAATGGAGTCTGGTGTCTTTGGCAAGAGCATAGATGGATACAACGGCTCTCTGACACCAAGGTAAAGTGGTGAAATATTCTAAATATAGCATACACTTAAACTGATATTGATATTTGTAGGTGTTTAAAATCCGTTTTGCTGCAGTACATTGCTTTGCTCCAGTGCTGGTACTCCTGTCTACTTCTACAAACTCCATCTACTGTAGATAATACACTAACTATGGAGAAGTACCTCATACAACCACACTACAAAACACCCAAACTATCCTTTTAAGTGTAGGTGTGCACGATTTAAATAGTACATTTTGGATGATATTAACTACTATATATCTACTATTAAACAGTCACTTAGAGAGTCAAACACGTGGATGCTCACTAGGGCAAAAATTGTTTCATGCAAAAATCTGGATTCCTATCTTCTATGATTTTGAATCGTAATAACGATTCTTATTTATGTGAAACCACTTTTGATTTTTCATAAGCTGCGTGTATTGCTATCCTTGCATGAAGATGTATCGGTGAAAGAACTGTTTGTGCTTTAGGAGGATCTGGTTCTGTAAAATGGTCTCGTACTCCTTGGCTGCTGAATGCTCCTGCAGAGTAATCATCAAACCAAAGCAGTGTCCCAGTTGCATACTAAATACTAATTGTATGCAGTATATACGACATACTAATCTTTATTTCATACTGTTTTTGCAGTTGGCATGCAAGAAATAAATGTATACTTAAAGGGCCGGTGTGTAGCATTTTGGGTGATCTATTGGCAGAAATGGAATATATAATATTAATAACTATGTTTTCATTAGTGTATAATCACCTGAAACTAAGAATCATTGTGTTTTCGTTAGAATGAGCCCTTCACATAGGGAGTGGGTCCTCTTCACAGAGTCCGCCATGTTTCTACAGTTGCTCAGAATAGACAGAAATGATGGACCAGCTGAAAAGGTTAAACGGCGGCGTGCTTTACCTCCACATTCCAGGCCAGATCTCACATCTACACATGTTGTCTTGAGGCTGACGCGGTACTCCAGCTCTCGCCTGCTGTCAGTCGTGTAGAAGCAAAGACTCCCGTCTATCCAGAGGTCACACCAGTTTATCTTCCAGCGCTTTAGGACAGAAGCTAGAGAAGAGACACACGTCACAGGGAGTGTACCATTAGTGTTGAGGTAAAGTAATTGTTGAGTCGGTACTATGATCAATAACCCGACTAGGTATGTAAGCAACTTTACCTTCTACTTCCTCCTCTCTTGATTTAAGCTATGAGGAAAGGGAATGAGTTAAGTTACATTGCTTAGTTGCTTAGTGTTCATCGGTCAAACAACCTCATACTTTGTATGTTCAATCTCAAACTCTGTGTGTTTGTTTTGTTGTTGTTTCCCAGCAGATACTGTACATCCCCACTGACTGTCCTCGGTAAGCCACTTAAGGACGCGGCCAGGGACAATTAATGGGATTAGAAGTTACAAAAGTTGGAGTTTCATAACAGGTACAGTTTTCGCTTTCTAGAAAATACTCCGTAAACCCAGTGGGTAACCTCTGGTTCTGAAAAGCGAAGCCAATGCTGAAGTGTCTTAAACTTGCATTCTTTCTAACAGCCAGCAGGGGGCGACTCCTCTGATTGCAAAAAGAAGTCTGATTGTATAGAAATCTGTGAGAAAATGCCCCTACTTCTCACTTGATTTATTACCTCAGTAAACATTGTAAACATGAGTTTATGGTCTCAATCGCTAGTTTCAAGTCTTCTTCAATACAGCATGATGTTCATTTAGTAAATTATGGTCCCATTTAGAGTCAAATAGGCTATAAAGCAGGGGATGCTTTAGGGCGGGGCTACCTTGTGATTGACAGGTCGCTACCACGGCGTTGTCCGGTCTCGGAGTTGTCCGTGTTCTCATCTTACAACTTTAACCCTTTCACAGTGTGTTTTCAGTTCATCAAAGTTAATTATGACATTTTGGTTGCCTAAAAATGTCTTATTCAGTGTTCGGTTGTACTTAGCTCCACCCTCTCGTGTCACTTCTGGTTGCAAAAATACAAGATCGCAACGGCCAAAATGCAGAACTCGAGGCTTCAAAACTGTAGTCCACAAACCATTGGGTGACGTCACGGTGACTGTGTCAACTTCTTATATACAGTCTATGAGTAAACCTGTTTGAAGTCCAGTCATGTTAGTCCCCCTAAAAACAGCTCTGAATTTATATTGAATGATGAACTTCAGGTGAGGATTTTGTGTTATAAAATAAGATGTAGTGCATGTGGAAAAATCCTGAAAATCACACAAATAGTAGCAAATATTTGAGCACAATTGAGAGATTTGAATTGTGCTCCTTATCATAACAGCCAAAGCTATCATCCCCCCTTGATAGCTGTTAAAGAAAACAAACATCCTGTATGTATACTTACTCTGTCTCCACAGCCAGCCTGACCTCAGCAGCGCCATGCGTCTCGCCTGTTGTTCCAGTTCTTATGATGATAATAATGATAATCCAATAGAATCAAAAGGAGAAGTTTAAGTTTTGGTGTTTACAAGACTAAAAGATCCAGCAGCTATGTGTTTATATTCCCTCCGTCCCACAGACAGTGAGTTACTGGTAGATTAATGTGGACTAAGGCTGAGTCACTGGATCATTCTGGATTAGGAGTGTTTGGCCACTCCCTCTCGCCCTGTCCTCGCTCTTTATGGACTGATTTGCCTCTCACACTGTGTGCCATACTTTGTTTATATTGTTGAATACTCTTGTTATATACTCATAAACTAAACTCATGTGAGTCCTGTCCCATTAATCTATGTTCACATATATATATATATAGCATGCTTTTACAAGTTAATCCCTGCACCCAAATAACAACATGAGGATTAGCCTAATTGTCAACCGGTCAGTTATGAGAGTCTTTCCAAGATGTCTGCAGGGCGCCCTGTGACACGCTGGTGACATCATTTCCTTTTATAGCTCAGAGAAAACACTGTTTTCCTCTGAATCAGCTGAGTCACTTGATTGTGTATTTACATTTAATTTGATTTAATTCAGAACCCGTGTTTTCTTATATTTATGGTCATTGTCTGAATTGAAAATGTTTTTCAAACTAAGAGAGTCTAAGAGGCCGTCTGATTATGGAGGATGGAACCTGCCAAAATTATAAATAATTAAATAAATTACTTGATAAATAAATTAATATGCCCTTATATGTGCCAAAACTATATTTAAAATAAATAAATAATGCAGAAATAAATACTTACATTAATACATACATTTAATAATTAATAAATCAAATTAAAATACATAAAAATAAATGCAAAGAAAAATAAATAATGTTAAAGTTAATAAAAAATAATAAATAAATAAATAAATATATGAATAAATAAATATATAAATGGGAAAATTAGATACAGTAGCAGAGTAGATACATGGGGGAATTAATACAAAAATAAATAAATAAAGAAGCAAATTAAAACAGATTTGTTTTAAATATTATTTTTGGAACATTTATGGCATATTAATTTATTGATCGAGTCATTTATTTATTTAATTAATTATTTCTGATTTTGGCAGGTTTTGTCCTCCACAGTCTGAGAGTTTTTTCCATGAAACCAGACACTTTGTCGGCCAGTTTGTGACCATTTTCCCCCCATAGTGACAAGTTAAGCTCATTTAGAGTGTGAAATATATCATACAGGTCTGCCAGCTTGGCCACACATTTTGTGTCTGTAAAGAGATCATCGGTTTTGTGTCAGCATGACAATCGGACAAATTTGTACAAATCGTTGTACCTTAAGGACAAAACAGTTTCTTGGTTTTGGTTCACGGTTAAAGGAAACTAACGCTGACTGTTGGTAGCTGGAGTGTGAACCCAAGCAGTTTCAGGGTGTTTTTGTTGTTTTTGCTTGTCACATGTTATTCACTGTGTCCTCATTATTCACTGTCATATATAAATCCTGCGCTTCTATGAAAACAGCACAATCTTGGCTAGAAGGAGAGAACTCAAAAAGGTCTTTAGTGCAAAAAAATGGTGGCTCCACATGCTATATATATTGAACTATACAACCTCTCTTGTCCTCTCTGCTCTGTGTTAACAGCCTGCAGTTCAGTCAAAGTTTTGCAGATTTTTTGTCACCTGACTGTTGGTGTTAGCTGGGTCATTCATGGCTTCCCAGTTGCACTGAGGAGCGCAGAATTTAATGTTTTTTACAGGATCTTTTTTGTACAAATAGATCATTTTTGGCTAAATTTTAAATGTAGAATAAAGTGATTTTTATGAAAGATCACAATTTTAAGGTTAGATTTGGTTGTTTTTCCAAGGATAAGTTCTGTTTTTACTGTTTCTTGCTATGATAAATGGTTTTATTTTGGCTTTTTTATTCTATTTTTTAAGGAAAACATGCCTTTCAAGCCCGCCGGATGGTTGTGTGGTTCAGAGGTTCGCACAACGGACTGCAGAGCCGCTCTGAGTGGGCAGAGGGTCACTCACTGCTGTTCAGATAAGTGAAACATTTTTATTGCCTTGTTAATCCATTGGTTGTGAGGCGGGGCTGCATTATTTGAGCCATGGTTGGGGTTGTGGTGCTTTGCGACCTTTGATCTTTTGACAGAGAGCAAAGTTTGAAGTGGCACTAACTGTGATCCATTTGAAAGTTTGACTTTCTGAGGAATAGATTTGTGTCTGTTCGTAGACTTGGTTTGGAACGTGTGCATGGTGGTGCTGGACATTATACAGTACAAATAATATATTCATTGTAGCTTCTTCTTGTTGGATATTTTCTCCAAAAACAAACTTTGGAGCTCCCCCGATGTCTATTAACTGTGTAAATGAACTACGACACCGCTAACTATCCAGAAACAGTCCAATTTCTTAAAACAGATGGAAATCTAATGGAGTCTGGCGAGGCATAAACCCTTCAGGACGTCAAATAAAGGCCGTTAATAACCATATAGACACATAATGGATCACTGTGGGTGCACTGGGACAGCCGACTGTTGATGGGAAGTTTGTTGCGGAGGAACTTCAGGGTATCAGATGGTGTTTGTCCGTCCAGCATCCCGTCAAGCATCCCGTCCAGCACCGCTTCCAGCTGCCACACCGGGGTGGGGTGGGATTGACAGATGGAGGGGGACAAAAGTGGAAGTTGGCATCGCACTGGTTCTTTCCACAAAAAAACAATGGGATTTTTCTTTAGGATTATTGCAGAAAAAAAATTGTAAATTGCAGTAGGTCATATTGCAATTTCTTTAAAAAATGTTGATTAATTGTGCAGCCCTATTTTCTACCCCATTAATCATCATCACAACCCCTCAGATTCATCTGGCGACCCTTTGGAGGTGCCCGACCCCTACAGGTTGGGAACCACGGGACTAAAGTAGTTAAAACTACCTCGAGCAGCAACAACACTAAAATGCTACTTATGCATTGATGCATCAGTATTAACAATCTAAATGTAATAATATATAATAATATGTCAGTCAAAGGGACAATTTTTACTCCTACATTTAATAGTTGTACCTTAACCTATACTTTTTCTTAGGTAGGGTTTTAAATGCAGAACTTTAACTTGTATTAAGTATTAAAAATGTGTTGTATTGGTACTTTTACATAAGTAAAGGATCTATGTACTTCTTCCACCACTGCTTTTTTGGTGAAGGATACTCTATACATGGTAGTCTTACTTTTTTACCCTGTTGTGGTTAAATGAGGAGGATCAACTGAACCTTTTCTCTGCACACAACACTGCCATCTGGTGTTAGACCCACTCCATTAAAGTTACTGTCATATACACAGTATTTGAGCTGTGAATCATTCAAGTCTTATAGATGAATACAAATCAAACTTGGTGAAATTATGAAAACAGTGAAATAAATTGTTCATCCAGCTTCTTCCCTTTTCATGTGTTGTCTTCATGTCATGTCTTGTCTTCATGTACCCTGATGCTATAAGGCACCTCAACTCTAATGCATAGGCTTTTTGCAGGAGGAAATTGAGCTCCAGCCAACACGCACTTAGGAATGTTTTACACTTTAGGGGAAGTTGCAATAGCACAAGGCTCTTCACAGTATTTTAGCATTTTAGGATTTGATTGGTCTGAATGATTGTATAAATGTAGGTGGTTGTCTTCTATGTTTTTTATATGTGTGTGCTTTTGTCTTTTGTCTGTTTTTAATGAGCACTGCACCGAAACAAATTCCAATCAACTGTGGGTTGACATTGCAATAAAAGTATTGATTGATGTCTTAACTGTTAGGTCAATTATATGTATGTATTTTTTTTTTATTTAATTTTTTCAAATTACTAAATTGTATATGTGGCTCGTTAATAACTGAATTATTTCCTGTGTATAGTTTTTAAAAGAATAAAAAATAAAATAAAAAAAAGTACAATACGGAAGTAGGGGAAAAAAAAACAAGCCGTTTAAACAACGTCACTTCCGCCAGACGGAAGTGGGCGTGTCTTAAACTGTCAACCAACCGAAGAATAACAAAAACAAACACTACACCGAGCGAGGAGGTTCTGGAGACGGTGAGTGTTAATACTCTTTAAATATACTGTTATCAGCTACAAAATACCTTCCAATATGTTCAAAATGTTGACGTTTAATATGTTATTTAGTCCATTCGTGTTTTGTACGAGTAACATTGTGCAACCAGGCCTCAGCGCCCCAAAAACTTGCCCTTCTTATCTTGCTTGATGAATGTTTCACCAAACCCCGTTGAAAAACCTGCTAATTAAACATTGCATTGCTTGCTATTAAGTGTATACAACAGGTAGAGGAATAGTTTCGACATTTATTGAATCGTTGTGGGTCGCCCTTTAATTCGGCTTCAATAAAACGCAATTTGTTCTTTATTTATAATTGTTAATCGTGGATTTGGTTCAGCATTGTTGCCACTAAACTGCACAGTAGTAGGCAGTAGGGAGTAGTTTTAAAAGTCGCACTACTTATCAGGGGGACAAACATGCTGCTTGTTATGTGTGCCGAATTGAAGAAAAGCTGAAGAAGAAACTTCTCATATAAAAATGTTCTGTGTAAAATACCCAGGTAATGTAACATTATATGGTCAGCTCTTAAATTGATGGTTTCTTTAGCCTAGTCTGGCATATGTTCCTCAAACCTTTTTTGGCCCCTGCCAGGAACCATGGAACCAGGAAAGCATACTGCAGAAATTAATACAGATTTGTCATGCAGAACTTTTATTTAAATTTATTTAAAGTTTTTAAAAATATTTAATTGTGAAATTTTTGACAGATATTGCAATTGTGATATGATTTGTAATATTAGAGAGAACGATAATGTTTACATAATTATTCTCATTTTCATTGGAAAAACATATTAAAATGATTATGGTGTGATTTAAAAAAAATAAAAATAAATGCAAAGAAAAATAAATTTAAAATTTAATAAAACTGAATAAATAAATATACGAATGAATGAATAAATAAATATATGAATAAATAAATAAAAGGGAAAATTAGATAGCAGAGTAGATACATACATACATACACGCATACTTTTATTATGGGGGGACAAACATGCTGCTTGTTAGGTGTGCCGAATTGAAGAAAAGCTGAAGAAGAAACTTCTCATATAACACTTTTCTGTGTAAAATACCCAGGTAATGTAACATTATATGGACAGCTTTTAAATAGATGGTTTTCTTTATATAATGGAGAATGTCAGCCTAGTCTGGCATATGTTCTTCAAACCTTTTTTTTAGCCCTGCCAGGTAAACCAGCTGTCACTCTACCTGTCTTTTGTCAGCATTATAATGCAAGATTCACTCCTTTTTAACAAGGAGCAAAGTCTGTCTTGTTTTTCTTCCATTCATATACCATAAGTAAACCAGTAGACCACATACACACCAAAATCTGACAATAACCTGATATTTTCAGGTGGAATTTCATTCATTCTCACTGTGCAACATCATTTTCCACTTGTGCAATTTTGTTAATAGTCTGTTTATTGTCAATACTGTATATACTGCTCCTATTTTTATACTTCCTTCTATTTAAATGGTTCATATTTTGTCTTTTGTCAGCATTATCATTCAAGATTTAAGATTCAAGATGTTTATTGTCACGCCGGTTATACAGGTAAAATCGTGTGAAATGATTTTTGCTGGGAAGCTCCATTAAAAAGAATAAGTTATATTACAATTATAAAAGGAAATACTTTGTATAAGGGCATATTAAGAACATATACATATCAGGAAGTATGAATGTACATATATAAGAAATACTTTGTACAAGGAATATTAAGAACATATACAGTATAGATAGATAGATAGATAGATAGATAGATAGATAGATAGATAGTAACTTTCTTGATCCCGAGGGAAATTCAAGTTTCCAGCATCACAGTTCCATAGTGCAAAACATGTTAGTAAAAAGGCAGTAAAAAAAGTTAGCAGTGCAAAGTACAAAGTACAAAAAGATATACCAGATAATAAAAATACAAGGAGGTGAAGAAAACTGTTCAAACAGAATATAGTGCAGGGTAACAGCTGTGGTACACGACTATTAAAAAAGTGAATATAGTGCAGAAGAGACTGTTAAAAGTGAGTATAGTGCATTATTATATTATTATACTTTGTATAAGGGCATATTAAGAACATATACATATCAGGAAGTAGGAATGTACATATATAAGAAATACTTTGAACAAGGCATATTAATAACATATACAGTATATACAGTATAAGATATATTTTTGTGTGAGAAGGTGTCGTATGAATTATCTATTTAAAAGTCTGATGGCCTCGGGGAAAAAACTGTTCCTCAGTCTGCTGGTGAGAGTCCTGGTCGTCCTGTATCTTCTACCAGAGGGCAGGAGGGAGAACAGGCTGTTGTGGTCGTGTTTGTTGTCCTTAATGACCCTCAGGGGCTTCCTGAGCATACAGCGGTGGTGTGGGTGGCCCATGTCAAGTCCTTATGGATGTTGACACCCAGGTATTTAAAGGTGTCCACCCTCTACACCGCTGTGCCGTTGATGGTAACTGGGGGGTGAGTGCAAGTTTCATTCCTTTTTAACAAGGAGCAAAGCTGTCTTGTTTTTCTTCCATTCATATACCATAAAGCTGTTGAAGACGTTTAATATTTGCATCAATGTAAAATGAGTTTTTCTCTGGTTTCCAAACCCATTTTTTTCTTGTTTCATCAAAGTTCTCATCAACATTTTCTCTCAGCGGCAGACGAGCTGTGATCTAGTTGAAAACAGGCTTTTCCTTTGGTCTCTGCTACATCAGAGGTATGAATCAAGGGATCTGTGAAACAAGAAACTGTCTATGACAGAAACATCAGACAGAGTCCGGACGCAACGCTCAGCCATTTTTTGCAAAAACGCACCTCCTCAGGCAGGTTTTTAAGATGATCAGACCTCGTTTGTCTGAAACTGATAGTGCTGATCAGGGTTGAGTCCAGGGCATCAGGGTGCTCACAAGGTCGAGGTTATTTGCTCTGTTATGAATGATGTCATCTAAAAAACATCTTTGTGTACTAATTGATTAATGCATCATGCATTAAATCAGGAAATACTGCTCCAACTATTTATTATTGCTATTCTACTGCTTTTATTTTGTTATTTCTGTTATTTTTTTATTCTACTGTGCTACTATCTCTACTGCAGGACAGCAGTACGTTTTAGAAATGGTTGCCAGGTTGGCTACCACCCATCAGCTGTTAGTTGATGCCAAAGTTGACAGGATGTTTTTTTAATTATTTATAGTTGGAATGATAGTAGGCCTATGTTTTTTTTATGCCCCTTACCATTATTTTGTTTGTTTTTTTCTGAGGTTTTTACATCATTCTGTAGCTTCCCACCGGTGTTCCTTATGTATTCAGATCCAAACCTTTAAATTTTGTATATATGTTTTAATGTCAAATTGCTATTTTCCCTTCAAGCCCTTCTAAAAATGTTTTTCCACATGACCTGACGTAGGGTTCTGCATGATGCTTCCACACAAATATCCTTATTATCCATAGTCAGTGTATTACATACAGTAACCTAGATGGCGGTCGGCACGCTCCCAGTTTGGAGAAGCAGACAGGAGTACGAAGCTAAGCAATGTACTGCCGTGGACGCCACATTAGTTCAGATCTGAAAGTCACACAATAACACTAACTAACTAACCGATCGATGCAGCGGTAGACCAGCAACTCCCTTGACCTGTGAGGTAAAATTATTGTTTTTGTGAATGGAGTCTGGTGGCTTTGAAGACAGCGATATAGAGGCTTCAGTTCCCCGTCAGAAAGGGATGTCTGACGGCGAGGTAAAGCGGTAAAACTATTTGAAATATAATTGTTTCAGCGCTACACAAAATGACTTTGAGCAGTAACAGGTGGTTCAGCGTCACTCAGAAGGGCATTGGTGGTAGCTGTGCACCTGCTCTTGTCAGTGCCGCTTTGCCTCTCACGTTTCTGCTTCTGTGTCTTGTAGGTTACTCTGTGATGTTGATGGGTTATTTTTAGAGCTTTTTATCCAACATGTACTTTACACAGAAGAAGAATGTCTGCAAACAGGAGCAACAAGACCAAGTGGAATAGTTGGAAGTGGTTAACGAGAAGTGTAAATCCGGTTGACCGGGGCAGACATGTAAAATCCTGTAAAGTACATACATACAGAGACACTTAAACTGACACAGTCTGCTCTGTTGTTTTTAACCTGAATCAATTCTTAAATGAATCGCTAACTATTTTGATAATCGATTTGAGTAATTTTTTAAAGAGAAAAAGTCAAAAGTCTCTGATTCCAGCTTCTTAAATGTGAACATTTTCTGGTTTCTTTACTCCTCTACGACAGTAAACTGAATATCTTTGAGTTGTGGATTAAAACACGACATTTGAGGACGTCTTCTTGGGCTTTGGGGAACACTGATCGACATTTTTCACCATCTTCTGACACTTTAGAGGCCAAACAACTAATCGATTAATTGAGAAAATAATCGACAGTTGCAGACCTACTAGTTTTGTTTTGTCCACAACTCAAAGATATTCAGTTAACTCTCATAGAGGAGTAAAGAAACCAGAAAATATTCACATTTAACAAGCTGAAATCAGAGAAATTTAGACTATTTCTTTCTTTAAAAATTACTCAAACCGATTAGTCGATTATCAAATCAGTTGGCGAGTAGTTTAATAGTTGACAACTAATCGATTAATCATTGCAGCTCTAGTCAGTAGTTCATATTTCTTGCCTGGGTTGATAAACAAAATAAAAATGACTGTTTTCTTCCTCAGCAAACATCACTCCGACATTTGTTTGACCGATACAAGCTAGTGAAATATATGTAGCTGTGATTAAAACATCAAGACGGTCACGTTGTTTTTATCAGTAAATCCTCACTCTGCTAAAAGAGACACATTTAATCTACTGATGTCGTCTTGTTAGTAGCAAACAGTATTAATCATTCTCAACTGGAAACACAAGGTCACTTCTTTATATTTATTGTCTGGGTTGACAAAGAAAATGAATATTGTTAACAACGTTGAACACAGCCACTTTAGTCGATTACGTACTGTAAATAATAGCTAGTGCACCAAATCCGCAGCTAAAAATAGACCCCAATAAATAGAGTATTTACTGTTTGAGTAATGTATGTGTTAAAAACTAGAGTGTTACTGAGTAGTGGGTAAGAAGCCAAAAAGTAGGTTTTCATCATTTCATGAAATGTGTGGATATCCAGTTTATAATACCACCTGGCGTATCCTTTAAACAGCGAAACAGAGCAACACTGAACGGACCGCGAGCTCGGTGTAACTGTTGTAGTGACTAACTAAAAAGAAATGAACTGACTGTGTCGTTTGCCCCCTCTGTGTCTTAGGGCTGGGACCATGGAGTCATCCTCTGATGAAGAGGAGGTGCGCACCTTCGTCCAAGTCCTCAGTGAGAAATACAACCCAGATAATTTCCCCTACGGCAAAGGAGTCATGGTGATGCCCAGCCCGCCAGGATCTCCCGTCAAAGGTGAGAGATGATGAATGATGCAGGGATTTATGTCAGGGTTATGATCACCAGAGAGCAATGACATCACCTACGTCTTTACATTTTCATGTCAAAATGCTCCTGAATGTCTCAGGCTTCGTCCACACATATTCGGGTATTTTTGTAAACGTAGCTTTTTCTATGCGTTTTGGCCTTTCGTCCACAACCAAACGGCGTTTTAGGTCACTGAAAACTGAGTTTTTGTAAAACTGAACTAAGTTTTGTGTTTGCAGATTGCCTGTTCTTGCCCAGCATGCTGGTTCTGAGTGGAACTGGAATCCGTAAAGCTGGTGACCAGACAGACATCGCTGCTTTCTGTCCCCATGTGGTCGAGCTGGACCTGTCCCACAATCAACTCAACGACTGGACAGAGGTGGGTCTCCTTCAGAGACTTTAGTTTTATTCATGGTAATATTTCTCAAACGCATCAAAAGCCGTGCTTCTCATGTGTTTGTTTGTGCTGGCCACAAACGGCCTGGTTGTAATTGAAGACACCATTATCTATATCAGACATGTTTGGGGCAGTGTCGTGCTTTAACATTATTAATGTTAGTAGTTACACCTGTAGGCGAGTCATCACCTGCAGGTCTACGTCAGCGTAATGTTAAGGTGAGACAGCCCAGATGAACAAGGTAAACATTTTAACTAATAGATATCAGCGTGAAACTTCCCCAGTTTTTCCCCCATGTTTTTAGGAATAAAATGTTGTATAAATCAGTTTATATATGATATATGAACAAACCCCTCTGTAAAAACCTTCAGATTATAGATAGAAATGAAACTGGAAAGTTTGGTGGATGTAAGTGCTTCTGAAGTGGAGATTTCTGGCTCAGAGTCTGAGAAAAAAATAATTTTAAGAAAACGGCCTTTAAAGATCTGGATTGTAAACACACTACAGGTGAATAGGTTAAAAAAAAAAATACTAATAGATATCACCATGAAAGTTCCCCAGTTGATTACTTAAGACAATTATTTTCTGTATTACAAGTTTTCTGAAATGTTATGTTTAAATATGCAAATGAGGCTTTATCTAATGCTAATTTATGGTGAATTTAGGAGAAACTACAGACGCAAACAGACAAAGTAGTAGAGTAAACACCTAAAAGTGTATTTTGGATTTTTTTCTTTCCACTAGTCTGAAAGAAGACATGTTATGAAATCAAAATAGCCCAAAATGATTAGAAATGATGGACAAAATCTAAGTTATATGTATCTCTAAAGTTTATTTATTTTTATTTTTTTTATTTTTTTTTCTATTAATGCTTGTGGGTTGCCAGATCTCCGCCATTGTTTCCAACATCCCCCACCTGGACCTCCTCAACCTGAGCAGGAACCCTCTGAGGGGCGTAGAGCTGGAGCCCAGCATGGCGGACGTGTTCTCCGGGGTCCGAAAACTGGTCCTCATCAACACACACATCAGCTGGGACACGGTGCACACACTCACAGGACACACACCAAAGTAAGTGATGAAACGTGTGAATGTTGCGTGTCGTTGCACTGTTAATGGAATGACTGTATACTGGTTTTAAACTTAACTGCACAACAAATTACTGAGATGCAGATTTTGCCTGAGAAATGTTTCATATCTCTCAAACTTAAACCTTCAGGCTGGAGGAGCTCTTCCTGTGCCTGAACGGCTACAACACTGTGTCCGAGTCCCAGACGTCCTGTCCGTCGCTACGCCTGCTGCAGATCACAGACAACCAGCTGCAGGAGTGGGCCGAAGTGAGGAAGTTTGGGCAGATGTACCCGAGTCTGAGAACACTGGTTCTGGCCAACAACAGTGTGGACGCTGTGGGCGACACTCAGGAAACACTGCGGCGGCTCTTCCCCAACCTGCGCAGCATCAACCTCAACAACTCCGGTCCGAGAGTGATGATGAAGGCTCATCTGTTCATGTTGAATATGCGGTGCATGGTGGGAGCTAAACATTTTCTCCTTATTCAGGGCTTAGTAGATGGGAGGACATTGAGAGGCTGGGTTTCTTTCCTAAGCTGGAGGAAGTCAAAGCAAAGGGGATTCCTCTATTGCAGCCGTACACCCCCTTCGAGAGACACAGCCTCCTCTTAGCACTGTGAGTGTGAGCACATCAAATCCTTATTGCCATACACATGCATTGTTTCTGATTTACTAATCTAATCTTCACGCTTACTTCATACTGCAGGCTGCCATCTGTCGTGTTGTTGAACGGGAGTGCGGTTTCGAATGGAGAGAGGGAGGATGCTGAGAGGCTTTTCATCCGGTACTACCAGGACAACCCAGAACATGAACTTCCTCAGAGGTACTCAGACACACAGTCACCTTGTATATTATACGCTCACAACGTTTATCCCTGTACTCCTAATGTTAAAGGACACTGATGTGTTTTTCATGAGTGTCCGTCTGACACGGTGACATAGTTAATAATAATAAACTACAGTGGAAACCGCTTATAGTGATCACGTCTGTTTGAGTCAAATTGATCACTCTAAGCAGATGATTATTATAACCGAATTTTTGTTGTTGTGCATCATTTCTCGTGCAGATTACCGTCTAATTAACATTTGTATATTTATGACATGAATACAAAGTAATGAAACGGACCGGACTATTCAACTTACGTTAGTCTAACATAGTTTTTAAATGTTTTTCCATATATTGTCATGTATGAAAAGACCCCAAATGAACACTATAAGCGGACTACTTTATTGCTATGAGCAAATTATTTAAACAGTGTTTGTACAGGAAGATATAAACTGTTGATCACTTTAACCGTAATCACTCTAAGAGTTTTCCACTGTACTTGTATAGCACCTTTCATACATACAATCCAGTTCAAAGTGCTTTACATCAGATAAACTTAAAAAAAAAATGTAAAGGTGGCAAACAAAATATTAAAATATAATAAAACGTGGTAGAATAATAGGAAAACACTTTTGAATACTAAATAAAATCAAAATAAATGTGTAGTAAGAGTCAATAAAAAGATACCGACTACTTAAAAGCAAGATTTAAAAAAAAACAAAGATGTAATTTGACCTTCATTTTTTATGTTTTCAACAGAACTACAAAAAAATTTGAACATTCATCGACCCTGAGAGGTCGAGCTTTATGTATATTTATATCTAACCAGGTATTTTAACGCCATGAAACATGTGACATTGAGTTATTTTCTTAGCTCGTATCAATTCACACTTGCTTCCACTTCGATGACTCGGAACACTGTGAACACCTGTAACAATTGCAACAACCCTTTGTCCTTTGTCCTCAGTACATTTACAATATGTGATATAATATTTGGGAAGCCGTCCTCGGGGGGCTGACAGTGGTCAAATAATCGCCCGTGCTCTTCAGCGACTGCATTCCACTTAACCTCAGCAGAATGTTGGAGAGGGATTTGTGAAGGAAGGTGTAGTCTCTGACTGGGGGGAAACTAACCTTTGGGAGACAATGCCACCAGTCTCTCGCTGCTCAATGAGGCCTTTGTGCTGCGAATTCTCTGATTGGAAAAGTGATACACAAGGTAGCAGGTTGATTTTTCTTCTCTTTTTTTTTTATGTATACACCTACTCTGTCAACCTCAAACCTTAAGTTGAGGGATTGATTTGTTTTCTGATGTCACTGGAGCTGGAATACATCTCCTGGCTATGAATCGTTTAACGGATTATGGCGAAGAAACAGCACTTTTTTTTTGCATGTGAAGCTCCAAGATGTATTTGGTAATTATGCTGTGCATATTTTAAACCATGTCACACGTACTATTCATGTCCATCATACTTATGCCGACCTTAACACCAAATGACTTTTGAAGCGATGTCACTGTCGCAGACATATTTCCAATGTTGGAATAAAATCACGAGAGTTTCGCTCGAGTCACGGCGCGCTCCTGTGATCTCCATCGTTTAGTATAAGGTGTAGGGATGTTAATAATTAACCATTTAACCGTTAACCGACATTAAGCATTTTCACCGATTAACACTATCGGTTAATACGGTTTGGAACCTGTTTGGAAACATCTTCTACGTATAGCCCAATATCACAAATTTGCCTCAGGCGTCTTTACAATCTGTACAGGATACGACACCCTCTGTCCTTTACAGTACGACCCTCTCATCGGATGAGGAAAACCTTCTGAACTATTCGTGGTCTTGGCTCGGAGCCAGGCTCTCGGTGTAGGTCCCGAGGTTAGGGATCACCATGACTGCATGTGGGTGCCACGGGGGTGTCGGACACACTCGGTAAGCAGTGAACACACCGCTATCCCCTTTCCTTCTCGGATGGGGCGGTGGCCTCGCCACCCCCGAGAGATCAGAGCGCTGCAGGGCGGGTCACAGCCTCTCGGGTGTACACATCTGACACAGCCTGGCTTTGAGTAACTATAAACGCAGCTCACAAACCATAAATCAGACCGATACAGACTGATATACCTCCGTAATCTCTAAAGAGAATTATGGATAATCTGGGAAACAGAAAGGAAATAAATGTGCTGAAAGAGTGAAAGAGAGGGCCGAGTTGAAAAAGAAATCTGAGTCCAAGTATCCAGTAGAATAAGTAGAGAGCGACTGAAAGGAGACTGGACCTGGAACAGTGGATATTGAGGGCCAGTATGGGAGGTAAAAGGGGAAATCAACATTTTAATTTGTTAAGCAGGTCATCTTTCAACTAGAGGACTGGAGAAATGAGAGAATGAGGTAACACCAAAAGAGATCTGGGCTAGATAGCGTCTGTATCGGCTCCAAAACCTGTTATTCGGCTACTTTACTGTCCATTATGGAAGAATGCTGGAAAAGACAACTGGAATGCTGACTCGTTATCACCATTATACCGTGCTTACCACCTTTAAATGAAGCCTTTTAGCTAAATGGCTCCTCTCAGAATGGCACTTTGTGCACTGTGGTCTTAGAGGAGAATTCCCAGGGTGGACCACAAGTCTTGGCCAGAAACCTCGGGCCAGGGGACTGGCTTTGTCGGGGACTTTTGGGGAGGGAAGGGAAATTGCTTTGATTGGCCCAGCTGTTACAGTAGCTTTGAAAGCACAGGTCTTTTCTCCTGGATTTTATTTAATCGTTCCTGGGTCCTTATCTCGAAAACGCGTTCCCCTGAGGCGGCTGAGAGCTTTCTCACGGCAAGCAAGAGGCAGAGAACTCAGTGTTCCTCTGCCTCTTGCACAACATACGTTTCCATTTACCTGAGTGGAAATTCAAGGACAAATCTGAAATATAGCACACAAAACATTTTTAAGCTGAGGTGGAGAAGTTGGCACGAACCAATAATGGCTGATGGAAAGAGATTTTTTTATTTAATAGACCTTGACGTTGCCTCCGCTTCTTCTGCGGTAGACAAAACCCGTCGTTCTACCACTCACCGTTACAGGCGGCCTCCACTCCACTAGATATAATAAGAGGGCGCATAACCACAGTGTCCCTGGGTTGAGTCCACCCTCCTCTGCATTA